>CM069442.1:96594097-96896299 GCA_035610835.1 Ophiura sarsii
TACTGATCTTGGAGGTGAAAATACGGAGCTCCTGTGGTGCCAAGCATCTCTTCCCAACAAAGACATCTTGATAGGCAGTTTTTACAGACCACCGGAAGCCAAAAATACTCCCATATTGAATCTGGGAAAAAGCCTGTTTAACATTACGCTACAAGGCCCGCTTAGCGACGCTATAAATTGTTGCCCTAAAAACCGGCACCAAATTTAAATATTCGCCTTCCATCAAAGCTGGTTGCTATATGACATAATAGCACACACAGCCAGTCCAGAGTTCCACAAATTTCACTTATCGTACAGCTTCAGTTCTATAAATTTGACATCGTAAATAACCTGATTAATTATATCCCAACTTGGTGTGTGTGTGTGTTTAGTAGATGAGTATTTATCTTGATCAGTGTTGCTTGAATCAAAACTTGTAAGTTCTATCAGTGTCATATACTGGCAGGGGTTTGTACAACAGAGTTCTGCCACATAAATCATCACTAATGCTAGTACTGTCGATGTGCTATTAATTCCTTATAGCTCTCGGCAGCTACGCTGCCTCGTGCTATAAGTTATATCACTAAAACTTCCAGTGTTACCAGAGCCAAAAATGAAATACAAAATAAAGTTGACGAGTTGACATTACCTGTCAGTAAAGAAGAAAGATAATACCTTGCACTTTATAGTCTTTTATTTAATATCTTTTACACTTTTGAGTCGGTAGCTTGGAAGAACAGGGCATATTTTAACATATATTGTCATCCATTTATATATGTAATTGATGTAAAGCGCAATGATCAATTTTGGAATTGCGCTATATAAGCACCGTTATTATTATTATTATATTTGTTTCTTAGAAATGGGCAAAATATCCCATAATAGCGCCCCCCCCCCCCAAAAAAAAAAATATAATAAAAATAAATAAATTGGTGTTTCGGGTGCCCTAATCACGAACTTAGGACGATGAGATTGAATTTGCTGACACATTTCAGAACATTCAGGCAAGGAAACCAGACCTATTAATTCCTCATTGATTATGAGAACATGAACTTCATTTTGGAAGTCATGCCCATTTGATGCTTTCATTGAGGAATGTTACAACACCAAGTTTTGAAGTTTCAGAAGTTCATGCCTCTTTGCGATATGATGCTTTAAACCATCTGCGGGTTTGATTGTAAAATCCTCGTTTTCGTGATTGGGTCACTCGGACATGTTCACTACCGCGTCTGCAGTGGATTAACCCTAACTGTACCACCCCCACACTTTTTTTCAGATTTTTTTTTTCAACGTGGAAAATTGACTAAAATATCCCCTCGATCCCCGTGATTTGAACCACGGACCTCCAGCAGCACCAGAGACTTGCGATTCCCCACTACACCACGGGTGTCAAGGCTATCATTGGGCTGGGTCTATTTTTTCATTCGAAAAACTTCCACGTCGGGTGTAATACCAACTTACGCAGTCGTTTTTGGTGTCTAATGAAAATCATATTTATTTTTAGAGCATCGTTAGTAGGTGTCATTTGAAAGCCCAAACATATACAGCTACATTATGTGAATAAATCAGATATTTCTATCACTTTTGGCTGAGATATGGTTCAATTTCGAATGTCAAGGGTGGTGGGGTGGCGGTGGAGTGTATAGGCCTTCATAAACTATATACATGCATAATGGAGGACAATTTAATTCAATTTACAATATAATACAAACATGATTTTGGTCTCATTTTAAAAGCTATTTTATATTCTATAACTTTTTGATTCGGACGATTCGGGACAGGGACGAGTTGTAATTAAAGACAACCTCGATTTGTGGCGAGTTTGCTAATACGGATTCGACAGTGGTCGCTCTACACCTCACTTTTAAGCCTAATTGGGCTACCCTATAGAGAAAATTTGAAGGAAAAAAAGAAATAGAAAAATAAAATCAGAAGAATCTTTTGGTAAAGCTATGGATTACCGTATATAGTATGATAATTTTCATCTGCTAACGAATCGTAATGGAAATAAACGGGACTTTTCTTTTGAACAACCACCCGTCTCTAATTTTACCCTAATTTGGGCTACTTGGGCCAATAGTTGTTGGCAACACTGCGTTGAGTACCAGCTGATGAGCTGATGGATTACGATTTTCCGGAAACATAGAGGCATGAAAACGTCCGTTTTATCACCTTTGCGTCGCCTCCGTGTAGTTTGTAGAGAAGTAACATACACAGAACAACGATCGTGTTATACAATGGCCAATTCCAAACCAACAGCAGGAATAATTAGTAAGTTTCAAGTATATAAATGTGTCAAATGAAACGCAGGGTGCCGAATTCGGCAATAATGCTAAGCTCTGAATAGTGATTTTAAAGAATCCAGCTTTCGGCAGCTTGGTGCTAAGCATTGGTTTCCAGTTTCCAATACGATTTATTCCGTAAAATATATACTACCGGGTTCCAAATTGTCGGTTCCTCTCATCTATGCTTAGCACCAAGCTGCTCAAAAAGAGATTCGATTTTAAAGGCCTCCCCATACTCCACCAACGCTGCAACGCTGAGCGCAAGCGTTGTCACGCTACGCTTGTCACAAAATGTACCAACGCTCTGCCGCTCATCGGGAATCTACGCCGAACGCTAGCGTTGGTCAACGCTCGACCAAATCAGCAAATGCGTCAACGCTGTGGGCGGGGCCTATGGTGTTCTGGGGAACAGACGACCAAACTACCTCACAAAACGCCGTAAATTTGTATTTCTAGCAGACTAGCACATCACAGGCATCAACATCGCAACAAACTTGCTTAGGCATACTATGTATATAAACATACCTTGACATACACGATATCATTCCATCAGCAAAAATAGCCTGATTTGCCTGGGATTTGCCTATTTCGGCTGTATTTTCATGAATGGGAGCTCAAGAAAAAATATGTGACGTCAAAAGTCCGGCAAAGTGTCCTGCTTGCTGATTGGTCCGTGGACAGCATCAACGCTACAAAGTTGACCTGAATTCAACTTCAGCGTTGGCCCGAGCGTTCGCCGCTTTCACCCAAAGCGTAGGCTGATCGAATTATCGGAAAACGCTTTCCCGATCGAGCGTTGTTTTGGTTTTGTAATGGGCACTAATACGCATGTGTCAGAGCGCAAGCGTTGCAGCGTTGGTGGAGTATGGGGAGGCCTTAAGGGGGCTGTCAAGTGTCAGAAATAGCTTCTGTAAAACTGCCGTAACTACGTCATTATTCATATATTCCATATACAAGTATACATTTTTTTGAAGGAAAGGGTTCAATAAATCTAACCATGAACATGAAATTGCTCTAAAAAGAACCATTTTGGAGAAAATCATAAAAAACGAGAATTTTGACCAGTCTTCAATTCGGACAAGGTAACCAAAAAAATATTTTCTGAAAATCTGTCCTTTTACGATTTTTGTAATCTTAAGAAAATTACCCGGGTTCCATTTTTTTTGTTTTTTGATATCTGAGATATTTTTTTATTTATTGACCAAATAAGGCAACAAAATGGGATTTTTAAATACAACAAACGTAAATTTCCACAAAATGATCCGAAAAATCGGAAAATAGGCCTAAAACAAAAAACAAAAAAAATGGAACCTGGCGAAGATCATGGTTGTTGCGTTAAACTTACTTGCTGTCCATCAGATGCAGTTTGTATTGAGTTATCGTGTCTGTAAATCGTATTTTTACTCAAAAATGAACATAAAGAAATCAACCGATGAATGTGAAAAGTGACAATACCGCCGTTTGATCATGGTTTACGGGGAAATACACATATTTCAAATCCTGTTCTTTAGATATTGTGGGAAGCATATAAATCCCCAACTTCGTGCAAAGTTTTATTACAAACCGTTCTTTTCTTGGTATCAAAATAACCTCAAATGTGTGTTAAAAAACACCTTTTTCATGATGTCGAGTGTGAAAAAGAAGCCATACCATTTCATGCGCATTCGAAGTGCGTTCACAATTTCCGGGAAGCGTAACGCATGAAAGCGCGTGTGTTAATCGACAATGAGCGCAGACGCGCGTGGAATGTTTTGAGTTGGCAAAATAAATGGTGACGCGTGCGCGTTACAACGTCCGACATAAGGTGTATCGCATCGCAAAATGCTCCACAAGACAGCATGTTTGCGACGCAACTGTAAAGAGCCGTCGCATATTTTGCGATGCCATAAAAAATTTAAAAAAAATAAGCTTACTTAAAAAAACACCTTTTCGGCTAAATCGTGATAATTTAATGCAAATATATAGCGGGGATTCATTTGAAATAGATTTATTTTGTCAAATCAGTTCATTTTTGCTACTCTAGTCTTGTGCTCGCTAAAATGTGATATTTCACCGCGTATTTACACTTTCGTAAGCTCGCGCGGCCGGCAAGTCTCCATTTAGAAATTAGAAATGTCACAATTTCGTCAATAGATGGCGCTATAACAATAACAAACTCGATCGATCTGTCAATCGCGCAGCGCAGCGCGGCCGATAATTATTAGTGAAAATCACATTTTGCGAGCATAGGAGTACCAAAAATCCACAGATTTGACTAAATAAATCTATTTTCAATACATCTCCGCTATACATTTGCATCAAATAATCATGAATTACCCGACCACGTGGTTTTTTAAGTAAGCTTATTTTTA
This sequence comes from Ophiura sarsii, assembly GCA_035610835.1. Classification (NCBI taxonomy): domain Eukaryota; kingdom Metazoa; phylum Echinodermata; class Ophiuroidea; order Amphilepidida; family Ophiuridae; genus Ophiura; species Ophiura sarsii. The sequence continues at coordinate 96,598,713 of CM069442.1, forward strand.
TTTTTTTTTCATTTTCATTTTTTTTTTTCTTCCGGGATTCGGGAAGGTGATTCTGGTTCCCGGGACCCGACATTTTCGGGCGGGACCCGACATTTTCGGGCGGGACTCGATTTCCCCTGTTTTGCAAAGGCCGCATGTACAATCGAAGGATTTAACTTGACATTTAACTTATTTCCCGGAGTATTAATACTGATATTTGGGTGGATTTGATCAAAGGTTATTTTCTTAATAAAATTTCATGATTTTTCATTTTCTGTTTTCTAATCCCGATTTCCGCGAATTTTTATTGCCTATTTAGACTGCTACACACAACTTAGGAATTGCGACACAAGTCAGAAAGTGCATAGCAGTTTTTGCTACGCAAAAATAAAGCCAAACATCTGACGTTGGCGTTGAACCGGTTGACAAAGATTAGACGCTCGTGTATTAATTTCTGTGCGCAACACTCTGCGGCTAATCATCAGAGTTTATCATTAGGCCCAGTGTAGTCGAGTCTTTATCAATGTGATCATTTAAAAATGCACCGTGGCGGGATTAGTGAGTAGTCTGGGTGTAAAAATCAACACCTATCCTAGATAAAGGACTTAGTAAAGGAGAGAGAAAAATACCATTTCCCCCTCTGACAAGCGATCTCATCAGATACGCCACTGGCGGGTAATGGATCACATTTCACAGTAGTTAAATGATGAGTATTTTCCATTAGAATGGACTTGGATCCTTTTAAAATTGGTTTGCTATCTACCAAAGATAATTATTAAATAGTGATTGTTCAGTGTAATATAACAATAGCTCTATTAAGCATTTCGGTTGGATCTCTTATAAAAGTAGTTTGCTATCTACTGAAGATAACAATGATAACGGTGAAAACACGGTCATTATTAACAATTAGCTCTAGTAGGCCTTATACAGTCATGTGGGTATTTCCATTACTGCATATGGTTTTATTATTTATTGGCTATCCCTATGCATTGCCTTGTCACCTATACCTAGATTGAAACTTTTTTCATTGAGAGGACACAAAAGTACAAGGATATCAAAGGTGCAACCACACATTTAATTAATCAGGCCTATTGTTTACATCACATAACTTCGTGATAAACCAAACCGATGTTACCCTATTTTTTGTTGGGGTGGGTCCGAGGGGCAGAAATATAGAGCATCCTCTCCCACCATAATCCCATCCCTTTCACCTTTGCTTTCAGTCTAGAACATTCGGACGTTTCATTGATTCAAAAATATGAATGATGGGCCATTTAGCGATCGAAATGGGAAGATCTCTGTTCTTTATTCAGTCCGAATTTCATTTGGAATGTTCCAGAATTTTATATTATTCAATTTAACTATGACATTTTAGGAGGATTTTTTAGAAACATGACTTGTTTGGCCGTATAGGCCTACTTCTGGTTATCTTGGAACATATTTTGTCTCATATTATGGCATGTCACCAAACCGTAGGCCTAACAGCAGGGCCTTAGACCCGAACGCAACTGAAATAAATGAGCTTATAATGGATATTATATTAAAATACATGCCAGGAGAGGCTGTCCATCCCTGCTCTCCATGGCCCTATACCGCCCCCCCCCCCCCCCCCCCAACTCCACATGTCGTGTTTTTGATTGCCGCGTGTGCACATAACTATACACAGACTATATATAACTATGAGATAACTATGTGAACCATTTGATAGCATCGGCTCATCGGCCCGAGGATGCTTCTCCGATCATGCCCATGTAGGCCTAGGTAAAATGGCACTTATAATTGATATTATGTTTGATATAACTGAATGACAAATTAGTACACCGAGTTGAACTAATTGAGAACTAGCTAACTTAACAACGATACGAAGTAATAGGCCTACCATATTCAGTAATGACAATAAATAGATAAACAGGTAGGCCTATTGGATGGACGGGGCGGATGGAACGGACTTGTACAACATCGAAAGGCCAAACAAAAACAAAACATTAACGTCTTCTGATAAAACCCGGTGTAAGTCTTTTTGATACTCCTTACAATGTTTCACTCCGATCATGGATTCAAAATCTTTCTCTGTCCTTTATTTTTTATCTTTTTTCCTTCTCTCTTTCCAAACTCCTTGACACTAACGCTTGTGTTAAAGCCTTGTTTTTACTAATAGGCCTACTTGCTTCAGGCTCAGCCAAACCCGGCAAAAATGACGGTTTGGTTAGTCGGGCCTCCGATGCGTAAACAATGCGTATGAACAAGCCCTCAAACGCGGCAAAAACATAGCGGGTAACGCAGCACGCACTGACGGCTTTCGAAACAACAGCGTCGCGTATTTTAAGCGAACTGGCGCGTACTAATTTGCGTGAAAAACAAAACACGGGATACGCGGCGCATGGGAGTTTCGCTGATCCCCTGCGGGCAGACTTTTCCATTCTACTTTGTCAATGATCACAATAAGGGATTTAAATCCTTCTAAATAGGCTTTTGGAATTTCAAAATTGAAAATTTCTTTGCATACTGATAGATAACACTCTGAAGTTTTGAAAAATGAAGAAAAGTGAAATTCCTGGAAAATACGAAATGACACTTGACAGCCCCCTTAAGGCTAAAACTTTAGGTCTCCCGGTTACGGGAATAAAAAGGGACTGTGACACAAGCGTCTAGGTACTGATCTACATGTAGTAACCTTGTCAATCAAATGCTAAGCTATTGTGTTGAAACCACAAATAGTTACAAAGATCTATGTTAGTATGTAATTATCGACTTAAAGTATATTATTTAGGCCTTAAGCTAAATCCTTGGTATAAGCCTATTCGCCATTAGCCGCCCGAAGTGCATGCTGGGTAATATCCGCCAAATTTATGGGAGATAAACATGCCGAGGTTGCCGTGCTTTCCCAATGTGGCGAACTTTGTAAATTATCATGAAAATGACTGTAGGCCTACTTGCAGTTTTTATTACCGTAACACCTGTATTTTTTGATATGTATTGCACCTTGGAGTATTGATTATTATGCAGCTGAAAATAAATGAAATGATTACTGATGGCACAAACAAATCACAGGGGATTCCCAAAGAGTCGCAGTTCATCACATGGCCGTCTACGGTCGAGTTTGTCTTGTTTATCTCCAGGGATTTCCGGAAGTAAAACTTCTGAGCATGCGGGGTCGGGGGTTGTAATGGCGAATAGGCTCATTCCTGACGGGGTGCTCAGATATGGGCGGCCAAAGGGGTCAAAATGGTCTAAAATGGAGAAAGGTCTCAGTAATTTAGAGAAAGGTGACTAGAAAATGGAGAAAGGTCTCAGTAATTTAGAGAAAGGTGACTAGAAAATGGAGAAAGGTCTCAGTAATTTAGAGAAACGTGTCTAGAATGGAGAACGGTCTCAGTAATTTAGAGAAAGGTGTCTTCAACGGAGAAAGGTCTCAGTAATTTAGAGAAAGGTGTCTAGAATGGAGAACGGTCTCAGTAATTCAGAGAAAGGTGTCTAGAATGTAGAAAGGTCTCTGTAATTTAGAGAAAGGTGTCTAGAATCGAGAAAGGTCTCAGTTATTTAAAGAAAGGTGTCTAGAATGGAGAACGGCCTCAGTAATTTAGAGAAAGGTGTCTAGAATAGAGAAAGGTCTCAGTAATTTAGAGAAAGGTGTCTAAAATGTAGAAAGGTCTCTGTAATTTAGAGAAAGGTGTCTAGAATCGAGAAAGGTCTCTGTAATTTTAGAGAACGGTGTCTAGAATGGAGAAATGTCTCAGTAATTTTGAGGAAGTTGTCTAGAATCGAGAAAAGTCTCAGTGATTTAGAGAAAGGTGTCTAGAATGTAGAAAGGTCTGTGTAATAGTCTTGGAAAGGTCAAATGTTGAGAGTTAAGCAGAGAACGGTCTGTAAAGCAGAGAACGGTCTGTAAGTGTAATGTACAGACAGGTGTGTATCTTCTATTTCTCTCTCACTCTCTCTTTCTCTCCCCGGTAGTCGGTCAACGCTACGGGAGACGGGCTTTATGTAAATCAGTGAGATAGGGGAGCACCACACCAAATAACTTTCTCATTGAAATACGTGTAAAAGTGCCATATTTCAAGACACCTTTTCTACCCTCCGGTTACATTTATGGCATACTTGTCACCTATGACCATTTTCGGTAACATCTCAACTTTAATTTAAGGCTTGTTTCATGAGGGTTATTAACCTAAATTTTCCGCTACGGACCTGCACACAGCGCCTTCACTTTTTCACGTTTTCTGGCATGCCTGTTCACCATTTAGACAGGTGCTTACGCCCTGGGCACTATTTAGGTTGATAAATTAAAAATATCGTATTTTATCATGGTAGGTGCAACGGATAGGTCCCATTCGTTCATTGAAATACAAACATACCATCCCGGAGAAACAAATTGCTCGAAAACCTCACATTTACAAGCCTAGTCTTCATGCTTTTCCGGAACTACTACAGGATTACACGAATTGCGCATTGATTTGGTGCAGTGCTCCCATAGTGCCAGGGGTTGGCACTTCGCTTGCCGAACGGTGCACATTAACTAAGCTGGACCGACACTGTTGATGGTGCTGTGTACGCATAGCTTACGTGCTTACGGGGAATGGACCGATAAAAAGTACAGTTGGTGGCGCTGTGGTGCATTCAAAACGCGACCACCTGTGCGCAGTATAGGAGTTTCCTGTCCCAAAATTAATATAGTCCCTCCCTGATAGTGCTCCAGCAACATGGCCGCAATCGCTACCGTGACCGCTCACATTAAGAACCCCTGGCACTATCTCACCGTCCTCCCATCTTAACTCCCCACCTTACCCCCACCTTAACACCCCAACTTACTACCACCTTAACCCACAACCCTGACATTAATCCCCCTCCTTAACCAACCCCCTTAACCCCACCTTCATTAATCCCCCACCTTAACCCCCTCCTTAACCGCCACATTAACCCCCAACCCACATTAACACCACCTTTTAAGGTGGTGTTAATGTGGGTTGGGGGTTAATGTGAAGAACTTTCTGAGAGAGTCAGGCAGAGGTGTGCAGATGGGGGTCGGCCAATTTTTTTTGTACTTGGGGGATAAGATACATGTCCATGAAGATTTACAATGATGGTAATAAAAAATTCTGGGTACCCCCGTACTGGGAGATATATGACCCCCTAATAATGACCCTTAATAGTACATTTTCAGAAGTGGAAAAAGTAATTTTTTACAATTTTCAGACTAGTGCCAATTACTGACAACATTATAATATCATTTCAGTTATGCTTTCCATCAAACATTCATCTTTTGTCTTTACAATGCAATAATAAATTCTTTTTTAAGATATTGGATTGTTCCATTTTTAGAGGGGGGTATAATGGCATTTTCAGGGTTTTCATTAAATGGAGAAAAGGCAAAATGAAGGTCAAGTTTGCAATAGAGGCTGATCGGTTTGTCACGGACGGACGTTTGTGCAAAACATGAGCGAAAAACAGTTTGTAAAAAGTAACTACTGACATTTATTCAACTTTTTATGTTTAATGTTATAGAGAATCATCAACTTTATTGATATACACCAAAAAAAATAAGGTGTGGTTTGTTACTAAAAATAGAACGACGAAAATGTTTGTGTCACGGACGGACTAGATAGAAATAGGGATCTCTACCTTTTAGTGCTTCTTTTTAATTTCTATCTAGTCAACTCCATATTCCCCAATGCTTTCCAGGTCAAATAGTAAGTAAGATACATGGTTTGAATATCTGATACACAGCATTTGAAAATATTTCTTATTTTTTACAGGGGTAGGGTAACAAACTTTGTCACGGACGGACATTTTTGAGCGTCACGGACGGACACAAATGTTAACTACATACAAAACTTTGAAATTGCCACTTATTTACACTTTAGTATGAAAAAATGGTATCAAATACTTACAAAATAGTAAGAAAAATGTTAAGTCATGAATTTTCAGTCTTAGTAATAAAAAGCAGTCAAGATATTAGTCTTTTTCCAACACTACGGACAAGATAGAAATAGGGTTCTCCGGAACTTTAGTACTTCTTCTTAATTTCTATTTAAACAATTCCATATTCCTCAAGCTTTCCATGGTCAAATAGTAAGTGAGATACATGGTTTGATACACAGCATTTGAAAACAGATTTATTTTTTACAGGAGAAGGGTAGACCTGTAACAAACTGTGTCACAGACGGAAATTTGTTAGCGTCACGGACGGACACAGATGTTGAAGAACTTTGAAATTGCCACTTATTTACATGACAAAATGGTATCAAATACTTACAAAATAGTAAGAAAAATTGTATGTCATCATTTTTCAGTCTTAGTAATTAAAAAGGATCACAATATATATATACCAAAACCAGTGTGATGGTTATATTCAAAGGTTGCAGAATTTGGCACTTTGATAGCAGAGGGTGATCTGTTCAAGGTTAACATTGGTGTGAAAAAATTACTTTTTGATATTGATATTGAAATGTACCTCACAATATTGGACACTATCTTGGCTAACTGAAACTGCATTCCAAAAGAAGAAACAATGCGGAAACGTTTTCGGAACAGTCCATTATTGCCCAAGGGGTAGAAACAAGATGCGTCATGGACAATCATTCTTAGTAGAAGTTGACCTTGCCATATTTTATGTTAATGAAACATTTTCAATATTTTAAAATTAAAAATTGATAGATGGCACATTTACCCATTAAATAAGAAATATATTTCAGAAAAAAAGTTCTGGGAAGTAATTACCCTGCCCTTGTGATAACTTTTTGATGCAGAGCTGTCCGTCCGTGACACAAAAAAAGTTTTAAAGTTTTACAACTTTTTTCAAGGAAAGAGAGAGAAAATAAAAACATAGTGAGCTATCTCCCCTATATACCCCCTTTCTCATGTAGAAATGAAACTTAACAATGGCGTCAATAAATAGTTAAATCAGTGATTAAAAGTTGTCACGGACGGTCACAAATTTTGTCACGGACGGACATTATTCAGTTCCGAGTACAAATGCCAAACTGAATCCTGCCCCTCTTACCATAAATGGCAAGAGATAGACCTGCTGCATCATATAAATAGACTGTATGCTGTGATACAACTTTGTAAAACAATTTTGACCTTTCTTTGATAAATTTTGTTCGATTAATTGTGTAAAAGACTGTAAGTGTATGCTGTGATACAACTTTTAAAAACAATTTTGACCCTTCTTTGATAAGTTTTTGTTCAATTAATTGTGTAATTAAAGGTTAGTGATAATGGATACATGTAGGCATCCAACCGTGTTTTGAGTTTTTCAAAGTTTCATGAAGAAAAAGCCTGCAACTTTTGATAGTGCAAAGCTTAAAATTAAATTTGTGCTAACATCTTCAATGATACTTTCTGATTTCAATGCTGTTACTTGTTTTTATTTTACATACACTTATTATATGGGGCAATTTTAAACAGTGTCTTTTAACTGATCTCATGCTACCCCTTTTATTTACAAGCATTATTTCAGCATGTACAGGCAGTAAGGTTAACAAGCGCAAGCTATACTACAGATTCACCAAAGAAGATCTGCTGAGGGTTCACAAATGCGCAAATAAGCAAATGACTTCATTTGACTTCAAGTAATTTTTCAGTGCACCTGGTGAGCATCATAACATGTGCTCACTGCTGTAGCAAACCTACTCATTTGCATAGGGCAGACCTGTATGGACTAGTTCATTAAATGGTAAGAGAGGTGGTATTCAGCTTTGCTTGTGTGCTCAGAACTGAACAGTAGCTAACAGTGTCCGTCCGTGACAAAATTTGTGTCCGTCCGTGACAACTTTTAATTAAAGATTTAACTAATTTATGCCTGCCCTAATTAATTAATACTCCTGCATGGGAAAGAATAGATATAAGGGAGATACTTCACTATGTTTTTATTTTTTTACTTTGTCCTTGAAATTAGTTAAAAAACTTTTAAACTTTTTATGTGTCACGGACAGACAGCAAAACATCAAAATGTTAACGCAAGTCTAGCGATATAACTTCCCCAGAACTTTTTTCCCAAATATTTATCTTATTTGATGGAAAAGTGTGTCAGCTATCAACATTACATCACAAAACTCTGAAAATGTTACATTAACATAAAAATATAGAATGATGAACTTGAACTAAAATGTCCGTCCGTGACGCATCTTGTTTTCACCCCTTGGACAATAATGGACTGTTCCACGAAGGTACCGCATTTTAATTGTTTTTAAATGCAGTTTCAGATAGCCTAGATATTGTCCAACATTGTGAGGTACCTATCAATATCAAAATCAGAAATTTATTTTTTCATAACCATGTTAACCTTTAACCGATCAGCCTCAATAGCATAGCAAAATTGCCAGTGATTTTTTTTTATTGTTGTTTTCCTCAGAGCACCAATAGACATAGATAAAATAATTCAACAAATAAAATCGACGGAGACTTGTTCATTATAAATATATTCTCACCATATACTCGGGCCATTTTCTGAAAATACAGATTTTAGTATAAATTTCATACTTGGCGTTAATTTAGTAAATTAGTTCTCTCAACTGAATGAATATTGCGGTTAAAATAATCATTTCTTACAAACAAGACCAATATTGTTCAATTCTACAAATAAAGTTAATAAGATAAAATAAAATTGGACTGTTCCATTATTTTCATGGGTAATTCCTACAAAAAAAATCCTGAATATGTGAAAAGTCAGGTTTTGTGATGATGCATCGTAACATAAAACTCGTGCTAGTATATTAAGCAAATGACAATAATATTCTTTAAATGTACTTACAATAGTGCGATGGAAATGTGCTATTCCATAAGTTAAAGGTACCCCCCCCCCCCCCCCCCCCCATAGAAGGCAAACATTTGTTAACAGACAATTCTGGGAATTCCTATGCCTTCTATACCATTCTGAAGAGACATGGATGTTTTCTGGGGAATTCTCACCAGCGAAAAAGTAGTTTGAAGAATTCACACACCTTCCATGTTGGGTGTGGGGGGGGGGGGGGGGGGGGGGGGGCAGGGTACCATTAATATCAGGAATAGCCCAAAATGAGACTATTCCACTCATTAAAGAGGGGTGTTTTATTATATCCGGGCAGTATGAATTTGCAATACGTTTGACCAATCAGTTCCAATGATGACATTGTACAATTTATATTTTTAAGACAGCATCATGCTATGCCATAGTTTTCTAGGAGAATTTATAGTTACAGAAATAGTTATTTCCATGTACGATCCGACTATCTGACATGTTGGTTCAATCTCCCAACTATCAAAATAGTGTAGTATGTATCAATACAATACATATTTTGTTGATAATATACAGGGTGGTCCAAAAAAAACTATACCCAACTTTGGAGGCCATTTTCTCCTAGATGATATAATATTTTAGTAATTTGGTTTGCATATCATTAAAGCATATATCGTTGAGCATTATTGGTGAAAATAGGGAAGATATTACATTAATATTTTTTGAGATATTGCTATTTTTAGCGAGTATGTGTAAAAATGGCTTTTCCACGGGAGCTGTCAATGCATCAACATGTTTGAATATGATATGACACAATAATGTAATGAAGATATTGCATTAATATCAAAAGGTATTATTTATCCATTATTTATCCATTTTAGTGTAAATAAAAGCTCTCGCAAAAACATTTGTCAAAGGACTATCGCGTCATTACATTATTGTGTCATATCATATTCAAACATGTTGATGCATTGACAGCTCCCGTGGAAAAGCCATTTTTACACATACTCCCTAAAAATAGCAATATCTCAAAAAATATTAATGTAATATCTTCCCTATTTTCACCAATAATGCTCAACGATATATGCTTTAATAATATGCAAACCAAATTACTAAAATATTTTATCATCTAGGAGAAAATGGCCTCCAAAGTTGGGTATAGTTTTTTTTGGACCACCCTGTACTGTAAGCTATTAACATACGCCTAATGCTATAAATATATTGTGCATGCAAACTCCAAAAGATTTAGAATTGATAATACAACTTTGATTTGATGGCTGGTTTGATAGCTGTGTTTTTGTTATAAATAAATTTGTTGGGGTGTTTGTTTGTTTGTTTTTCATTTACAAAGACATAAAACGCCTATTCAAAACTACTTTGTCCATATTTAGACTACTGTTATGATCACTGCACATAATATTGTTAATAGAGCTGCGACACACATGATCGTCAACTCCGGGTTGACAGTCATGAAGTATTTCCATTAAAAAAAAGTAAAAGTAAAGACTCGCGCCGAACATCTCTCTTTCATTAGCGTTTGGGCCAGACTCCCCATGTAATATATGGCTGTGGGGGGTTCGCCACTCCTCCCGCACAGCGAGTCTGTTTTACTACCCAACATGAATTAATGCCGGAACGAAACGTTTGCTCAAATATGATACCCGGGATGATACCCTTTTCAAAGATTTCTTTAAAAAAAGTTACTATTTCATCAGTCACTTTATGGTTAGAGTTTGACAATTTTGACACCCGGTTGAGTAACTTATTTCACAATATGTTATTTCTCGGTTTTTATAAAGAGAAAGGAACTTCTGATCCATGTTTGAACAAACATATACTTTCAGTTAGAGATTCACTTTAGGCTAAATATTAGCCAATATATCGATCATCTAAAGTATCTGTAAGTGTTGAAAAACACCATTTGGTAGTCAAACCTACACCCCTATTTAATATAATGGAATAATCCAAGAGTACTTAAGAGACCTTGTGTGTAAAAATCAAAGAAGTGGTGGCAGACTTTAAAATATCAATTTCCTTTATACTTTGCACATGTTTAGACCTTTGGTCAACATGTATATATTTGGTGAAAAAATTACCAATATACCTTTGGTTGCCATGGCAACGGCCAATATATGAAATTACCCAATTTTCACTATTTTACCCATTTCACAACTTTAAAAAAGCGTAAGTATTAGGTCATATTTATGTATGAAGAACATGCATTACAGTCCCCTTCTTTTATACAGTGAATTAGCCATCCTTGTCCTTTTCAAAAATGATGTCAACATTAACTTTCAATTTTTTAATGTGGGTTAAACCATTTTGTAGAATAGGGGTGTTTTGATTAATTTTAATTATGCAAAAAGTGAAGGTTGTAAAAATGACATAACCCCTAAAGTGGTGCTTTTTTAAAATTAGCCTGTTCAGGGTCAATAGACAGGATGTTGGTCTACATGTTTCAAGAAAAAAAAGTTTCGGTAATTGTTGTACCGGAGAGCAGTGTTGCCAGGAACTTTGCACTTTTTCGGTTTATTGACATTTAATTCATTGTGAAAAATAGGGATTTTCAGGATTTACTTTCATAGAAAATTCTGATGAGGATTGATATGCATTCAAATGATATTTGTATCAATTCAGCATTAAGTTGGACATGATTTGATAGTATTTAAACAACAGCGTTGCCAGATTAAACGCCCTCAATGAAGCTGTTGCTCATAACCATTAGTAGGGTCATATTCAGTGATCCAGGGAAAGCAAAGGTAGGTTAAGGGTGGGTTTTGATACTATAGGGTATTTAGAAACAAAATTAGCTCCTATTCCCCTCGCAAAAGTTTGGGCAACTGCAGACAGCTGGGATACAGCAATATCCAAAATGGCCGCTAGAGGCCATTTTGAAATGTAGAAAATGTTATGACTTCTAGACATAAACCTGGAGACATGATTGATATAATGATATGTGTATGTTAATTATGCCTATGAATCTATTACGGTGGATAGTTTATAATTTTTATAATTCAGCATGAAATCCAAGATGGCTGCTGGCAGCCATCTTGGAATTGATGAAATCCTATAATTTATGTGTCTTTTTTGACTAACTTTATGCCCTGGAATCCAAAACAGTGATTATTGTATTATTATGGTATGCCTTCAACATTATAATTCCAAGAAGACTGACACTTGTATATCTAGATTTTCATATGAGTGCACACCACCAAATCATATTTTGCGTTCTGGCAAAATCCGGCAGTGTTTGAAATCAAGAAAGACCCCACCATAAGTCTAAATTTAACATCCTAGAAAAGGTAAAAATTGCTGTAAATGTACCTTAATGTTTCATAATTTGGCATTTGTAGGTTATTTCTTCCATATTAGGCCCGAAATCTCTAGCTTTTTCATGAATGTTATTATTTTACATGATGTCACTGTTTCCACCAATTTAGAGCAAAACAAATCCCGGATCTTAGAATATAGGCAGCCTATCGTACCTAAGATAGATATCATTGGCCCGTAGCGGGGGAAAATGCCGGTTAACCCCCACAAAAGGGATTGTTTTTAAGCAGAAGACATCTTGATCTTCAACAAAAACAATGATTTGAATGAACCAGTTAGCTCTTTAAGGTGAGACACGAACTTGACCTCTAAACCACACAAAGCAATAGGGTACTTATTTGGTGGTGTGGGACCATATCGGCCGGCCGAACCATTCAACCTAGAAACACAATAGATGTTGCTCTTGAATAATTTAATGTTCATGAAATCTGTCTAGGATTCCCTGTAAGAGTTAATTATTCTCCCCATGGATATCAAAGAAAGCCACCAACAACCATTTTAGAACATTTATGGTGCATTTCTTTTGAGCCAAACTAACTTAGTGATGATGAAAGGGTATCATAATGGACTATGAGAAATCCATTACAGAGGCAAACGGGTGTCAACCATTTTGAGATCATGTTTAGTATAAAAGCATCCATGGGTGGATTCAAGTTACAGAAGTCAGCTGTTGCTAGCAAACTTGAATTGTCTTGGCAAGTTTAAAATGTAGCAAGGCAAAACAGAAAGAAAAATCATGTGTGTTAAATGAAGATAGCAGACCCCGAATTCGCCCCTCTTCTGATGCTACCAGGATGTTTGTGCCTCTATTGAAACATCAAGCTGGTGATAATTCCGTTCATGTCTTTTCACTAGATCGTAATTTGGCAAATCTGTATCTATATTGACTTTTGCGCTTCAATTGTGTTTTGCCTTTTACTCATTTATATAGTTTGTTAATTTGTTATGGTATTTTATGGTTGTAAAGGTTGTGCGTTTTCTTAATTTTTAATTTTTAATTTATTGATTTTATCTTTGTGCGGCGCATTGAGTTTCCTTGCGGTTTGAAATGCGTCCTTTAAATGCCTGTTTATTATTATCATTATTATGTGGCCCCGACTTTGGAATCAGCTCCCGGTCAGCATCAGAGAGGCCCGTCCGTCTATCTTCAAATGCCGGTTAAAAACGAATTTGTTTCCCAAGTACTGATTTCTTATCTTTGCATGACTTGTGTATATTATTTTCTTTGCATTTTTCTTGTATATAATGTTGTTTGATATTGTTAAGCGCTGTATTGTGTTCTTTGTAGAGCGCTTTTTAAATGCTTGTTATTATACTATTATTAAAACATAGTAGCTATTTTAAGTATTCTACCACACACTTTCTTATAAAGAAGATGGGTGGATGCAAACTGTAATTGGTCAGTATGGTTTGGCTTTCAATATACCAACACTGACAGAATGCGATCCTTATTCAGTATCACAAGACAATTCAACGAGGGAATGTACTTTGGGATCATTAATGAGGATCACTACGTGAACCAGTAGAAGATCACCACATTTTTTATGCAACGTTGGTTTAATTTGGCACACACACCAATGTTCTGGATGGTTGAAACACTATATTCTTAACCCTAACAGTCCTAAATACTACGAATTATTACGCAAAATCCTCTCCCCAAGCTAAAATGTAGGCACCAAATTGCTACCCGGGCAAGCTCTTGTGTGTTAGCTCAGTTAGGAGCGCGCGTGGGCGTGGGGCGTGCAGAAGGTCCGCGGATCGAATCAGGGTCGGACCGCGGTGGTTTGTTTGTTCAAAATCCCTCAATGTTTCCCCCTCCTCCTGATCCACACCAAAATACCTCCGTCGGGGTAAGGGTTAAAGACCAAAAACGAAACTAGAGTGATGCATTGTATTGCATTCTTCTAACGTTTTTTATCGTTAAAAACTAAAATTTGTAAAGTAAAATTTGTTAATTAAAGCAGCTACCGTGTTTTATCATACTTTTTATTTGTCCTTATAACATTTGCAACAATTATTCGTGGTCAACAACAGTACAGGATTTTGTAACTGAAATCCACCCATGCTTTTGGGGCTTTTATACTGAAAATGATTGAAAAACTTGCCTCTGGAATGTATTCAGCATTGTGGAAATATTGAAGAAATGCCCCTTTATCATATTTAAGAACATCACAACATTTCTAAAATAGTCGTCAAGTAGCCATCTTGAATCTTTCATAATGAGTACAATTAACCCATACATGTCATTAAATACTAGTAGGTTTTAGAATAATTTCATATAAATAAGATGAGAGCAACATCTACATTATGTTTCTAGGTTATATTTCATGGACTGGAAACAACTTCAGAATAATAAAATAACTACTGTATATAGGATTCCAAGGCATAACGTTAGTCAAAACAGACACCTAAATAACGTGTCCTGGTTAAGGTGTTCAAATGTTATGTGATTTTATCAATTCCAAGATGGCCGCTGGCAGCCATCTTGTATTTCATGCTGAATACAGCCTCCAAATCATAAAATAACCACCGTATTAGATTCCTAGTCATAAAATTAGTCAAAAGAGATACCTCAATCTTGTCTCTGGGTTAATGTGTCCAGAAGTTATGTGATTTTCTAAATTCCAAGATGGCTTCTGGGGGCCATTTTGGATATTGCTACAAAACATATGCTGCAGAACAGTCTTAAGAATGGGTCATTGCTTGAGAATAAGTGTTTAAAGGTACTTTGTGATGCTTGGTTTCCTGTTAAAACATTCGTGGGGCTCATTTCCCCCAAAAAACCACTGTTATTTTATGGGAAAATGTCAAACTTTCAGGCAACACTGTTCGCCTCTGTCAAAATTACCGAAACTTTTTTTTGTTTATTTAGGTAAAGTACTACTTAGTCTAGCCACATTGATAACAGAATTTTTTTAAAAGCACCACTTTGGGGTTTACAGCTCGTTGAACATTGCTATATTTCAGGAAATAAATATTTACAAAAAACACCCCTATTTCAAACAATGGTATAACCCAAGTAGGCCATGATGGTTGTTTGAGAACTGTATTACTAGAAAGCTTATGTGTTGCAAATCATGTGGTGTGACTGTCAAGTTCTACCTCTACTTTCCCTACATATGGTGAATCTTACAAGTTTGAAATATTTTAGCCTTATAAAAGTGCTGAAATAGGCCAAAACGTGTCATTTTGATATTTTGGCCGTTGCTATGGTAACGAACGTCCAGCGGTGACCTAATTTGGATTTTTATAGACTTTGACCAATGCTGCACCCTGACATTAAAAAAAAAAAAATTAAAAAAATTTGAAGTCTGCCAACATTTTTTGATTTTCTTTGATTGGTACGCAAAGTTGCTCTTAATGACATTCACACTTTAATTTCAGTGAGATTCAATTTAGGCTAAATGTTAGCCAATATCGATCATCTAAAGAAGGCCTACCAAGGCCTACCTGTAAGTGTCGCAAAACACCATTTGATAGTCAAAACTACAGGACGTTCACAGTTTAAAACAAACAATAAAGAACAAGTAATATCAAGACTTTCACATATTGAATACATACAGTGTGTTGCCTTCTCATTGAACGAATTGCCACACCTACAAAAACATGAATTGTTATCTGATTTTGAACATTTGAATAGTACCCCTGTGAAAGAATGGAACAATCCAACATCATTATACTTTTAAAATGTATTTTATATATTTTGTAGTCTTTTGCAATCAATATCATGATATTTCACTGAAGAAATAGTGAGTAATACTGAAAAAATACAACGATTGTACTTCCTGTATAATGATACGGGTGAAATTGGACCAATGTTATATAAAAGTTGGGGGTAATAAGTGGTTGTGAGTAATAAAAAGTTGAGTCTCCTTCGTTTTGAATGCATTTTATTAACCACCTTAGATGAGAGGTTGCTTCCAGTAAAGATCAATCTCTAACTACACTGGTATAGGTACAGTGGCATTGTAAAATATACCTACATTTCAGAGTTTTCGAAATTTTAAAAACTTTCGAAAATAAGCTCACCCCCCCCCCCCCCCCTGTACGATAATGGAATATTCCAATGATAACAACTTTTTTCTGTGTGCGTGATAAAGACAAGGGATGAAACATCATATGTACAAAATATAGTGTTCATAGATCTTCATCTTAGGGTATCAAACCCTAGTCCAGATTTGGTATGAAACAGTATTTTTCAGGTCTGAAAAGTAGGTTCCTGGGGACCATTTTAGGGGGGTCTGGTTTTCTGGGAGGGGACTATGTCAGATTTTGTAATAGTCATTTTTTTGTGAATATTAGACCAAACATGTTAAATCATCAAAATATGTTTGAAACTGGCTGACCCCCATCTGTACACATTTTCCCATAGTGCCTGACTTTCTCAGATATCTGCTTAAAAGTGTCGCAAAACACAATTTGCTATTCAAAAACACACCCCTACGGAATATAATGGAACAATTCAAGGGCACTCAACAACGTTTACATTTAAAAAGAAACAATAAACAACAGGCAATAACAGGATCTTTACTTCCTATACTCTGTGTTGCCTTCACATTGAAAATGATTGACATGCCTACAAAAACATGAATTTTCATCTGATTTTTGAATATTTTAATGGTACCCCTGTGGCAAAAGTGGAACAATCCAACATCATTATACTTTTATAATGTATTGCATACATTTTGCAATCAATATCATGATAATTCACTGAAGAAATAGTGAGTAATAGAGAGAAAATACAACGATTTTACCATTGGTTTGACACAGGTGAATTTGACTAATGTTGAAAGTTAGGGTAATAAATGGTTGGGAGTTATTAAGAGTGTAAAAGTCTCCGTCGTTTTGAATGCATTTTATCAATCACCTTGAATGAGGCATTGTTCCCAGCAAAGATCAATATTCTAACTTTGCTGGGATTGGTACAATGCAAGAGTAAAATATACCTAAATTTCATTTTTTTGAATTTTTGAGAATTATCAAAAATAGGCTCACCCCCCTGTTCAGAAATCGAATATTCCAAATGATAACATTTTTTTCTCTGCATGCATGATAAAGACAAAGGATAAAACATCATATGCAGAAAAGATGAAGTTCGTAGATCCTCATCTTAGGTATGAAACCCTAGTCTAAATTTGACACAAAACTGTATTTTTCAGGTCTGAGAAGAGTGTTCAAGGGGACCATTCCAGGGGGGGTTCCTATTTTCTGGGAGGGTGTATGCCAGAATTTTTAATACTGATTTTTGTGAATATTTGACCAAACATGTTAAATCACCAAAATATGATTAAAATTGGCTGACCCCCATCTGCACAGATTTTCCCATAGTGCCTGATTCTCTCAGAAAGTCCTTCTTAAACTCCTCCCATCTTAACTCCCCCACCTTAACCCCCACCCTGACATTAATCCCCCACCTTAACCCCCTCCTTAACCAACCCACTTAACCCCACCTTAACCCCCAACCCACCTTAACACCACCTTAACTGCTCCCATCTTAACTCCCCCACCTTAACCCCCAACCTTAACACCCCCAACTTACCACCACCTTAACCCACAACCCTGACATTAATCCCCCACCTTAACCCCCTCCTTAACCAACCCCCTTAACCCCACCTTCATTAATCCCCCACCTTAACCCCCTCCTTAACCCCCACATTAACCCCAACCCACATTAACACCACCTTAGGCTTAACTCCTCCCATCTTAACTCCCCCACCGTCTCCCGTAGCGTTGACTGACTACCGGGGAGAGAAAGAGAGAGTGAGAGAGAAATAGAAGATACACACCTTTCTGTACATTACACTTACAGACCGTTCTCTGCTTTACAGACCGTTCTCTGCTTTACAGACCGTTCTCTGCTTTACAGACCGTTCTCTGCTTTACACCCAGACCGTTCTCAACATTTGACCTTTCCAAGACTATTACACAGACCTTTCTACATTCTAGACACCTTTCTCTAAATTACTGAGACCTTTCTCGATTCTAGACAACTTCTTCAAAATTACTGAGACCTTTCTCCATTCTAGACACCATTCTCTAAATTACAGAGACCTTTCTCAATTCTAGACACCTTTCTCTAAATTGCAGAGACCTTTCTACATTCTAGACACCTTTCTCTAAATTACTGAGACCTGTCTCTATTCTAGACACCTTTCTCTAAATTACTGAGACCTTTCTCCATTCTAGACACCTTTCTCTAAATAACTGAGACCTTTCTCGATTCTAGACACCTTTCTCTAAATAACAGAGACCTTTCTACATTCTAGACACCTTTCTCTGAATTACTGAGACCGTTCTCCATTCTAGACACCTTTCTCTAAATTACTGAGACCTTTCTCTGTTGAAGACACCTTTCTCTAAATTACTGAGACCGTTCTCCATTCTAGACACCTTTCTCTAAATTACTGAAACCGTTCTCCATTCTAGACACGTTTCTTTAAATTACTGAGACCTTTCTCCATTTTCTAGTCACCTTTCTCTAAATTACTGAGACCTTTCTCCATTTTCTAGTCACCTTTCTCTAAATTACTGAGACCTTTCTCCATTTTAGACCATTTTGACCCCTTTGGCCGCCCATACTCAGACAGCTCAGTGGTCATTACAAATACAAGAGGGGTATCATGCGTGTCCAAGAAATCACGTAATTAGGGAAGTTTTTCAAGCTGGGGGCACATTACGTACGTAACGTGAATAGGGTATCAAAACAAGCCAAATTAAGAAAAAGGGTATAATTTTTACATCATTTGGCTTTCGTAGTTATAGTTAGGGTCCTTATTTCCTCCATGAGGATTATATATAGCCATGATACATGGGCGAGATATATTTATCTAATTGTATCATTGTATCATTCGCAAGTGATCTGATAAATCAGCTCGGCATTTGTTTCATAATACTTAAGCTTATTATTAGGGAAGGACAAAAGGGTTAGAAATGTGTCATATACGGTAAAGAGGTTTAAACTATACAAATTACTTGGATGCGCATGATACCTCCCTTGTAATGACCACTGAGCACCCTAGGATTCCTGACCAGTTACCGGGCTTCAACGGTAACCAAGAGCAAGACTCTCAATCAACTCAACAAGACATGCAAGACTACCTACTGAATTCAGTCCATTCGAGCAACCGAAAGTACCGTATTATCCCTATTAAGCGCCCATGCCCTTATAAGCGCCCACCCCTCTTTTTCCCAATGACTACCAAAAAGTAACACCTAATATTAAGCGCCCATCTTTTAGCCACTGTAGCTCAAAATAAAGCATGAAGTAGCGTCCGAAAGTCCCGGCATCAACAACATGTTGGTGATCCACGTATTGGTGGGCTGTGCACATTTTCCACCAAAAATGTGCATCAAAATTCGGAAACAATTTGACAGTTTTCATGTAACTTAATAAGCGCCCATCCAAAATGACTTTGCTAAGAGCTCTGGGCGCTTAATAGGGATAATACAGTATGTTTGTTATGGGCATAACGGTAACCTTTTCCTAACAGTCAATCCCGGCTCTTCACAATGTGAAAGCGTAGTCCAATAAATCACTGTAGCCAGTTGTTTTTCTTGAGTTTGAACTTTGAATACTGTTTTAATATTGGAAACAAATATTCCAATCTGTTTCAACTTTGCTCACACCGTAGGCGTAAGTCCATGCTCACACTATAATTTTCAGAAGTTCAAGAAAAAATGTTTAAAAAGAAAAGAAATACAATAAAATGTGAATATTAAAAGCTACGCACGGGGTGACAAACTTTTTTATTTGGCTAAACAACACTCTACTTTTAAAGTTTCATCCATCTGTAACAACGTAGTATATTTGAATGCCATTTGTAGCATAAATATAACATTTAACATGGTTGTTCTTAATTTTGATAATATCTGTAATAATAATTTCTTTTTGATTAAACGCAGTAATTGGAGATGAAATTCTGAAGGGTCATACCAGTGACACCAACTCAAGTTTCCTTTGCAAAGAGCTCTATTCACTTGGGGTCAAAGTTGAAAAGGTCAGTATCTATAAGGAAAGTGTAATTGTTTTAACAGCTTTAGGAGGGTGAAAAGAAGATCCACGACCCATATCAGTGGAGATGTAGATATCCCCCTCCACATGATCAACTTAAAGGACCCATTTCAGTGGAGATGTAGATGTCCCCTCCACATGATCAGCTTAAAGGACCCATTTCAGTGGAGGTGTAGACGCCCCCTGCACATGATAGCCTAAGCTTATAGGACCCATTTCAGTGGAGGTGTAGATGCCCCCTCCACATGATTGATCAGCTTAAAGGACCCATTTCAGTGGAAGTGTAGACCGTAGATGCCCCGTCCACATGATCAGCTTAAAAGACCCATTTCAGTGGAGGTGTAGACGCCCCCTCCACATGATCAGCTTATAGGACCCATTTCAGTGGAGATGTAGATGTCCCCCTCCTCATAATCAGCTTAAAGGACCCATTTCAGTGGAGGTGTAGACGCCCCCCTCCTCATAATCAGCTTAAAGGACCCATTTCAGTGGAGGTGTAGACGCCCCCTCCACATGATCAGCTTATAGGACCCATTTCAGTGGAGGTGTAGATGCCCCCCTCCACATGATCTGCTTATAGGACCCATTTCAGTGGAGGTGTAGATGCCCCCTCCACATGATCAGCTTAAAGGACCCATTTCAGTGGAGATGTAGATGTCCCCCTCCACATGATCAGCTTAAAGGACCCATTTCAGTGGAGGTGTAGACGCCCCCTCCACATGATCAGCTTATAGGACCCATTTCAGTGGAGGTGTAGATGCCCCCTCCACATGATCAGCTTAAAGGACCCATTTCAGTGGAGATGTAGATGTCCCCCTCCACATGATCAGCTTACAGGACCCATTTCAGTAGGGTGTAGATACCCCTCCACATGATCAGCTTATAGGACCCATTTCAGTGGAGGTGTAGATGCCCCCCTCCACATAATCAGCTTATAGGACCCATTTCAGTGGAGGTGTAGACGCCCCCTCCACATGATCAGCTTAAAAGGACCCATTTTAGTGGAGGTGTAGACGTCCCCTCCACATGATAAGCTTGTAGGACCCATTTCAGTGGAGGTGTAGATGCCCCCTCCACATGATCAGCTTATAGGACCCATTTCAGTGGAGGTGTAGATGCCCCCTCCACATGATTGATCAGCTTAAAGGACCCATTTCAGTGGAAGTGTAGACCGTAGATGTCCCGTCCACATGATCAGCTTATAGGACCCATATCAGTGGAGGTGTAGATGCCCCCCTCCACATGATCAGCTTATAGGACCCATTTCAGTGGAGGTGTAGATGCCCCCTCCCATGATCAGCTTAAAAGGACCCATTTTAGTGGAGGTGTAGACGCCCCCTCCACATGATAAGCTTGTAGGACCCATTTCAGTGGAGGTGTAGACGCCCCCTCCACATGATCAGCTTAAAGGACCCATTTTAGTGGAGGTGTAGACGCCCCCTCCACATGATAAGCTTATAGGACCCATTTCAGTGGAGGTGTAGATGCCCCCTCCACATGATCAGCTTAAAGGACCCATTTTAGTGGAGGTGTAGATGCCCCCTCCACATGATCAGCTTATAGGACCCATTTCAGTGGAGGTGTAGATGTCCCCTCCACATGATCAGCTTATAGGACCCATTTCAGTGGAGGTGTAGACGCCCCCTCCACATGATCAGCTTAAAGGACCCATTTTAGTGGAGGTGTAGATGCCCCCTCCACATGATAAGCTTATAGGACCCATTTTAGTGGAGGTGTAGACGCCCCCTCCACATGATAAGCTTATAGGACCCATTTCAGTGGAGGTGTAGATGTCCCCTCCACATGATCAGCTTATAGGACCCATTTCAGTGGAGGTGTAGACGCCCCCTCCACATGATCAGCTTAAAGGACCCATTTTAGTGGAGGTGTAGATGCCCCCTCCACATGATAAGCTTATAGGACCCATTTTAGTGGAGGTGTAGACGCCCCCTCCACATGATAAGCTTATAGGACCCATTTCAGTGGAGGTGTAGATGCCCCCTCCACATGATCAGCTTAAAGGACCCATTTTAGTGGAGATGTAGATTTCCCCCTCCACATGATCAGTTTAAAGGACCCATTTCAGTGGAGGTGTAGATGCCCTCTCCACATGATCAGCCTACATCACTACTAAAGGATTGCATTGATGTTTTATTGCCTGTTATCACCAGTATTATTAATCGCTCCATTTCTACTGGTGAAGTACCATCTGCACTCAAAACCGCTCGGATAAATCCAATTTTAAAGAAGTCCAACGCAGATCCTGAAGATGTAAAGAACTATCGACCCGTCTCGAACTTGCCTTTCTTGTCCAAAATTCTTGAGCGTGTAGTATCTGCTCAAATGCAAGTGTATCTTGATGAAAACGAACTCCATAATGATCTTCAATCTGCGTACAGGCAACACCATTCGACAGAGACAGCATTAATACGTGTCCAGAATGACCTTCTTCGCGCGGTTGATGAAAACAAGGAAGCGGTTCTAATATTGTTAGATCTTTCAGCTGCGTTCGACACCATTGATCATGAATTGATGTTAGCACGGCTCACGGATAGGTACGGTGTCACTGGAATTCCCCACAAATGGTTCAAGTCATATCTTTGTGATCGCGACCAGTCGGTTGTCATTGGACAGACCTTATCTCAGAAACATTCTCTTATCTATGGAGTACCCCAAGGATCAGTTATTGGTCCAATCCAATTTATCTTATACTCTGGTCCCATCCAAGATATTTTGAAGGCTCATGGAATTGAAGGAATGGTGTACGCAGATGACACACAATTGTATAAGGTGTTTGATCCTCCATCCCAGGCTGAGGCCATAGCATCAATCGAAGCTTGTGTTACTGATATTAGATCTTGGGCAACGTCAAACAAACTCAAAATAAATGATGCAAAGACTGAGATTGTATACATCAGATCACGTTTTCATAATGACAGAGCTATTCCAAGTGTCAAAATCGGGAACTCGGATATCAGACCTGTGGATGGTGTAAGAGATCTTGGTGTATTCATTGATGGCCAGCTCATGATGTCAGATCACATTAAAAATGTGTGTCGCATGGCCCTTATTTCTTTACGGACTCTCGGTCAATTGCGCAAGTACCTTGATCGTTCTACAACCGAGCGTTTAGTTCACGCTTTCATTTCATCGCGACTGGACAGTTGCAATTGTCTTCTTTATGGACTCCCGGATACAGACATTTTAAAGCTCCAACGCGTACAAAACTCGGCTGCACGCCTGGTTACCGGTGCCAGAAGATGGGACCATGTGACGCCAATTTTAAAGGATTTACATTGGTTGCCAATCAGAAAGCGAATTCTTTTTAAACTTCTCCTTGTTGTATATAAGTCCTTGCACAATCTTGCACCTACCTACATCAAACAACTCATCACACCTTACCATCCTTCACGGACTTTAAGATCAAGATCCAAAGGGCTCCTTCAAGTACCACGTGCGGCCAGATCTGCTAAACGGACTTATGGCAGTAGAGCCTTTTTCATCGCTGCACCAAAGGAATGGAATGCTCTTCCCGAACATGTCCGACGTGCTACATCAGTGCAATCCTTCAAAACGTCATTGAAGACATATCTTTTTAATTTATGAATTGTGCATTGTAGACTGTGTTTGTATAATACTCTCATGTATTGTACATTATATTTCATTGTGTTAATGTACTGTGGTTTTTAATGATTACTTATTTATATTTGTATGATAAGTTGTTGTTGTTGTATTTGTATAGCTTCCTTATTATGTTCTTATATTTTTTCATACATGTATGTTATGCGCCTCGGGGTTGTGTTCACAACGTGAGGCGCATTATAAATACCCTTTTATTATTATTATTTATTAAAGGACCCATTTCAGTGGAGGTGTAGATGCCCCCTCCACATGATAAGCTTATAGGACCCATTTTAGTGGAGGTGTAGACGCCCCCTCCACATGATAAGCTTATAGGACCCATTTCAGTGGAGGTGTAGATGCCCCCTCCACATGATCAGCTTAAAGGACCCATTTTAGTGGAGATGTAGATTTCCCCCTCCACATGATCAGTTTAAAGGACCCATTTCAGTGGAGGTGTAGATGCCCTCTCCACATGATCAGCTTAAAGGACCCATTTCAGTGGAGGTGTAGATGCCCCCTCCTCATAATCAGCTAAAAGGTATATTATGTGATCTTTCCAGGGAACGCCCTCAACATCGAAAAAAAAATAGAAAGCAGATTTTCTTGCAGATTTACATTTCTGATCATAAATCATGCATACATTCCAAGTTACAGGGCGATACGATTCTTAATTACTTCAAAATCATGGTTTTAGAGTAAAAATAAACTGTCGGAATCCCGACAGTTTATATTTTTCACTCTAAATTCACTCTAAAACCATGATTTTGAGGTAATTAGGAATCGTATCGCTCTGTAACTTGGAATGTATGTATGATTTATGATCGGAAATGTAAATCTGCAAGAAAATCTACTTTCTAAAAAAAATCATGAATAGAGGGCGCTCTCTGGAAAAGATCACATAATATGCCTTTAAAGGACCCATTTCAGTGGAGATGTAGACGCCCCCTCCACATGATCAGCTTTAAAGGACTGTTCTTTGGACATATCTGACATTTCACCTGCTATTGATGAAAATAAGTCATCAGACCGCTACCAACTGATATCAAAATTGCATTTTTTTAATGCAAAATATATAATGACTGCACTAGCTCGGCTGGCATCCCCATAACTAATACCTCTCCGAAATCTAATTAAACCAGATTCCTTGGTAATACTAATTGATTGCTTAGATTTGGATTTGAATCAAGGAAAAAATATCCAAGTTAATCTCCCTAACAATTATATAACTATAAAGTGCTCAATGAATAATATGAATAATGACAATAATAATACCAGGAAATTAATAATTGATATACCAACGTGAAGTGTTATATAACAATTTGAACACAATGCAGCAATACCTTTCCTTACATCCCATAACCACATAATTATTTACTTGAAACACTTCTGCCTACACTTTATAATTGATGCATAAAGTAACACTTTATCTGACTTTTTCAATGATAAGAGAAATACATCGTTAACCATTTAGTAATTGATACCAATAATCTTTTATCTCTAGATTTCTGTTATAGGTGATGATCTTGACACCATTGCAAAGGAGATATCCTCATTTTCTTCCACATTCACACATGTACTTACAGCAGGGGGTATTGGACCCACACACGATGACCTCACATTTGAAGGTAAAGATACTGCTGGCCATGCCTGTATTTATAATTTATTCAAAGGAATTAAAGCAGCATCAAGAGATAAAATTAAAGCATTCGCACTGATTTGACTTGAAATGGGTTTGAGTGAGAAAAATATTTACTGTACCACGTTATTCTCTAAATAGATGTAATTTGTTTGGATGTGTTTGGGTTCCTAACACTTGACATTTAGGTTGACAGTGTTTGGGCTTATATCATGAATAAAAACCAGCATATGTATACCTGTTCATACACTTTTGCTTGTAAGTTGTAGTGTTGAATCAATATCAGAAGGCAAGAAACTTAAAATATGTGGAGTGCATTGAAAGTGTCTAATGCATGCCGTGTGTGCCCAGTTCAATGCACGCACTGCACGCTTTGTTTTGATTCATTGTTCAGGCATCGCGTGTTTGCCAATTTTCACTGCTGGTGTTAGCAAACTTGTTAACATGTTTTTATTCGTTATTACATAAACACAACACCAAAAGTAAGTCCCCCCTAAACAATTCGTCATAACATCGTAAGATAAAACATTTTACCAATAAAACTTAATTAGAAATAATCCTATGATTGTTTATTAAGTGTTGTTTGAAAATGAAAGATGTCCATTACTTCATGGCTGAATGAGCTCAAAATTAAGACAAAAACTGCCCTTCTCAAAAGTCACAACTCACTGTGCTAATATCTGAGCCAAGAAGGGGATTTACATGGCTGAATGATCATGAATTGATTAAACATTACAGTAATATTCGCTCAGCCACAGGTACTTTTCCATTAGTGAGAAGCAATTCATAAACTTTTGTGACTTTTGAGAAGGGCAGTTTTTGTCTTCCATTTGAGCTCATTCAGCTATGAAGTAATGGACATCTTTCATTTTCAAAAACACTTAGGAAACAGTCATAGGATTATTTCTTACTAAGTTTTATTGGTAAAATGTTTTATCTTACGATGTTATGACAAATTGTTTAGGGGGGACTTACTTTTGGTGTTGTGTTTAGATCATAAGTATGCTAAAATTGTGAGTTTTGTTTTGTATGGTGTCGTGTATGAATTAGGTCAATACAGGGCATACAAGCGTACGTTTTGTTTCTCGAAAAATTAGAAAAATCAATGCACCTGCGCAAATGTTGATATGCTCACAATATCACTCCCCCTGCAGGGTCATGCCATTATTCACACATCAACATCAGCATTGATTTATCTAATTTCTCTCGAAACAACATATATACGCATTTATTGACATATAATTGCTGAAGAATTACATGCTACATGGAGTAATTCTTAATTAAATCTGTATTATGTAACAGGTGTAGCCAAAGCCTTCAATGAGAAACTACATCTACACCCTCAGTTAGAAGACGTATGCAAACAGTACTTTGGGGAAAAGATCAGCGCAGACTCCCCTCATCTCAAGATGGCTCAGGTAAATCAACAATAAGGATTAGGGTTAGAAATCAAAGTTACTCAATAGTTCACAAGGTAAAAGTGATGATAATAATGAATCTGTGGTGGTCCAGAAATGAAACATTTATCCATTATATCCATATGTTCCATTGGACAGTAAGAGCCCATGTGTAAAATACTGTCCTAAGCTTATCTTTAGGTAAGTGAAGACTTTTGCCTCTCCCAGTTAGTTTATCATCATTAAGACTTATCAAGATTTATTCAAGATAACAGCCATCAAAATGACATGGATAAAGACAATGAATGTTCTAGCCTACAATATATAATATAACACAACCCATGGTGTTTACAATAGATGATATAACAACAAATATTAACAAACACAGACGAATGTCCCAATGAAAAGAAAGCAAGGACTTTCACTGGCGGGGACTTGAACCCCGGTCTCCTGAACTCTAGACAGGCGCCTTAAAGGGGGGGGGGGGGGCATGGAGAGATGAAAAATGAAATTTACACGAGACATGGTCAAACATTGTCTCGTTTATTCTCCTTCATAATTGAGTACTGCTGAGAACTCGCCCCATATTCACACTGTATTTTCATCTGCAGATTCCTGAGTCGAGTCACCTTATGTATGGAATGAATCAGAAGACCGGAGTAAAAAACCCTTATCCATTGGTCACTGTCAAAAATGTCTTTGTTTTCCCTGGGATTCCAGCGTTAATGGAGAGAGCATTCCATTCTCTTAAGGTATGTAAGATGTGAGTGTGAATATGAGGTAATTGCATGCATTCGTCAAACAAGAGGGGGGGGGGGGGGGGGGGGGCAGTTTCTCTGCCTCCTGTAACAGGTCATACATATTATATGTTGTTTTGTTGAAGGTGCTTACTACAACTAAAATACTTAGTATATGCATGTTGTTTTTGTTTTTTTAATCATCATGTGTCTCCCAAACTTGAGTGATTGGTTATAATTAGTAACATTTGATTTAGTAGTTTTGAATGCAATTGTTTGCCTTTTATATTTTTCCAGGATCAATTATTTGCCAGCTCAGGTATCACATTCCATACACGCGAAGTGTTTCTGAATGAGCATGAATTGAAAGTTGTCGACTTCCTCAACCAGTTTGTCCAAAAGTATAAAGATACAGTGCAATTAGGCTCCTATCCTGAATGGAGTAACAGGTAAGCCATATATGGCAATCATAGTGTTAAAATATACAATATTTAATATGTTTTCCTTTTGGGGAATATGTGGGGTAGGTGAGTGCAAAATGCTTATGCTAATATAGGCTTATATTTAGGCACCTAATGTTTTAAATCCTCAAGGATTCTTCTTCAATCTGGTATTTCCTTTCTTGTTAGAAGACACTCGGTCACTAGAGTAGAACATTCATATCAATTTTATAATTTGTTTTTAGACCTGGCTCCCAATTTTCAGACTGAAATCAATTTGATCTCGACCTCTAGTATTCATATTATGTATTACCTTTGCTGAATTATGGTATATTTCCTTAAAGCTTGTGATATTGAATAAAGTTCTCGTACATGTTTTAATAATTTGGTATAATATTTAATTTCATGTCTATTGAAATATTCACTAGCTTTAGTGTTTATTTCTGAAAGTATATTGCCATAATCAAGTATCACCAATTAAAAACAAAATTAAAACAATAAATATGCTATATTATTATGAACTTACTCTTTTCTGCAGCTACTACAAGTTGAAGTTGATTCTGGAGAGTAGTAGTGAAGAGAATATAGAGAAAGCCTATTCTGATCTTATAGACATGCTTCCTAAAGGTAAGACAGGTGAAAGATAAAATATTTAACACATTGTTTTATGCCAGTGTGGAGAATCATATTCTAATCTTACAGACATATTTCCTAAAGTGACAAAAAAATAAAACTGTTCTATGGGCCAACAAACCCCTCAGGTATGGTCGGTCGGGTCAGAAATTTGAGGGGTTTGGGGTGCTGCCGATTCAAATTGAGGAGGGGGGATGGCATCCACAAAATCGGCACGCCCATAAAGAATAGAACTCAAAATTACGTTGGTTAATTTTCAGCCAATTTTCAAAATGTTTTGATAATTTTTAAAAATATTTGAAATATTCTTTACAAAACACCCAACAACAACAACATTAAATTCCAAACAAATGTGTCGGTCGGACCCATAGAACAGGGTTTTTTCCCCGTGGCCTAAAGGAAAAATGGATGAAAAAGATGAAAATGCTTTACCCAAATGTCTTAATCTACTTTTTTAAAATAAAGTTGTGGGATGCTTCTTAAGTTTTAGAGGAAGTGAATTTCCAGTAAAGAGTCATTTTGGTCATTTTAATTAACCAACATCTGTTTTTTCTTCTTTATCTTTTAAATGCACAGAATATATTGTCCCTTACCAGAAAAATCCCATCAGCAGTGCAGCAGATCATGTGTATGCCCTCAGTAAGACCTCAGATTCAACAGGAAACTTTCCACATCTCATAGCTAGTGCAATAAAAACAGTAGAAGAAGCACTGGACAAGTATAAGCTGGAAGAGATCTGTGCTGGTTTCAATGGGGGAAAAGATTGCACAGCGCTGGTACATCTATACTATGCTGTAGTTAAAAGGTAGGATAGTATTGCACAGCACTAGTACATCTATACTATGCTGTAGTTAAAAGGTATAATAGTTCATCTGTGTTAGTAGCATTTTAATTGTTAGACCATTATTTTTATTTATTTTGTACACTAGATAACAAATACCCCGTAATGACCATTATGTCAGAACTCAGAATTGGATCATAGACTCATTTAAAGTTTTTAATGTTTATTTTCACTTCATTTGAAGTTCTAAATAATTTCTATATTATAAATAAAGATCATAACGTGAAACATCTAACAAATTGAATTAGCCAATAGAAACTAACCCTTATCTGCAAGTGCTTGACCTTGCATTTGAGATTGTTACTTTCTCAATATACAACCATTCTTAGCGTGCAATATCTCAAATTAAAGAGGAGACATTTCTCAACAACTTTATAATTTAATATGTTTAAGTAGGAGCAATACTTTTAGAGTTATCAGCACATTTATTACCTGGACAGTTACTTATTTTCATTATACATAAATACCATTGACATTTGCAACAAGGTATAATAGGCTGGGTATATTGAACCTGCAATGTTAGAAAAAAGTGTTCGAACACTTTGTAGGTGTAATGTAAAGTATTCCCCCTTCCCCCTGATCAATGTTGAATCCCACAATTTGCCCACCATCAGCACAGGGCCTCGCAACATTGATTGGCGGGGAAGGGGGAGGGATATGAGTAAGGGAATACTTCAGGCTACCAGAAACAAGTTTTGATTTTCATGTGACTCAAATAGCGTGCCTGTTATGGTCCAATAAGCATGGCAATTAGGGTCAGTGTTCGAACACCTTTTTTCTATGATTGTGGGTCACTGATGAAGGAAATCAAATTTACGATCTCCAGGCCTAGTGAGTCGCAGCATGAAAAATATGGTTTTTGTGTTCAAAGCCTGCCATGATTGTAGTGGAACACATGCATTTTGATTTCTCTTTAATAACCTACTTTTCTCCCATGCCATGACTATAGTGTATAAATGTGTTGCAAGCAATAACTATAGTTACATAAATGTTGAGATATGAATCACTTTTAGACGTGTGCTTGTGTATACCCAACAGTTGAACATTTCAATTTCACATTGATCTTTGTAAGAAGGAATGGTAGTATTTAAATTTAATTTGGTGGTTTTCTTTAACTTTCAGAAAGTATCCCGATTACAAGGGCCAACTACAAGTTTTATATGTCGAGACTCCCAATACATTCCCTGAATCAGAAGTGTTTCTATCAGAATCAGTCAAAAGGTATGTACAATGTTTCATGTATCTATAATTGTGCTATTCCGGTAATAGTCATGCACCCTTGTGGATGACATCAATACACAAGAACTTAGTATTAATGCTGTGTTTGTCATATGGGGAGGGCAGAGTGCAAATTGAATTACCAACAGAGTAGCGCTTATTCTATACGATCTGTAATTCCTTTGGTTCAAAATCATAGTTGTGGGTAAAGTAAAATGGTACATGTAGAAGATTTCGGTTTCTAGATTTCTCGGGCTTGTTCCTCAAATTTATAATAATAATATAATAATAACTCGGGATTTATAAACAAACTTATTCATCTTTTTCGGACGCTCCAGTCGCGATTGCCATTATTATTACGCTGTCGTTAGGACATCGTCACAGTCACAATTTAAAATTAAACTGTGATGGACCATACTATTACTATATAATTTCGGCAGGTTTGAATTAAAGATAAATATTAATATGACTTGTACTTACATTCTGGAAGTACATGGATCATGTGTTTTTTGTGCAAAAGTATTATTGCAATTCAGGAAAATTGGTGTTGGACCACATATTCCATTTCTTTGCTAATATACCACTTTATGGAACTATTTTCAAGCGCTGATTTTTGCAACAAGCTTGTGTGGAGAGCTTGAGCTATCTACTAACTGATATCCCTCCCCCGCCCCCCACCAATCAATGTTGAGGGTCCCAACGACCGTGGTGATGACCCCACCAATCAATGTTGAGGGTCCCAACGACCGTGGTGATGTAACGGTTCCGAGCAACATTGAATGGGGGGACTGGGAGGGGGGGGGGGGGGATTTCAACGAAGTCCTCAAAGTGGTCCAACAGTTATTTCCTGAATTGTAGGTCTGGGTTTTCTTGGAGTTGTTAATATTTGACATGATTTTCATTTGACCAGGTACAATTTGAAAACCATAACAGTAAAAGGACGTATGAAAGAGGCATTGTGGGAGCTGAAGAAAACTCACCCTGAAGTGAAGGCAGTTCTGATGGGGACTAGAAGTACAGATCCATATTCAGGTATTGGTATTATAAAGTAAATCCTGATGTTGATCCTGAGGTTTCTGATTACAGTCCCAAGTAAAGTCAGTAGAAAATATGCAATAGAAATATTCCTTAGTCCTATCAGGATCCTTTTTCTGTTAACACTTTCCACCTAGCCGTCGTCTGCAGACGACAGTTCCAACATTTCACAAATGTTTCAAAAATATCAAAATTATTGAATTTCATTTGGAATCAACATGAGAAATGCATTAAAAGAAATACAAGCATGCCTAGTATTGGTTCAGTTATTCTTGAGATAGGCTTTGAAAGTTGGGAAAGGCTTCTGAAAATCTTTTTTGTATATTGGTAAAACTAATAGCCGCGTGTTAAGGGGAGGTGGGTTGAGTCAGATTTAGCCTATGTTATAAAACAATTTTACAAAACTTTCCCAAATATCAGCCGATAAGTGTTGTACACCATTGTAGCCCATGATGCCTAGTTTTGACAAATGCTTTTGGTTTCACTCTGGCTGCCATGGTAACCAAGCAAGGTCACTGATTCTGATTAGCTAAAGATGGGAGCACTGCGTAGATCCACCGCCTCTTATTGCCTCATTCTGCAGTCATGCCTTTTTTAAACATTAAACCTGTTGTGCAATTCTGTCTATATTATTAATGTTTTACCACTGTATATTATATGTTTTAGTCTTATGATATGCTTGGTGATGAGTGTATGCGGGGGGGGGGCGGGGGGGGGGGGGGGGGGGTGTGAAGGGTGTGTAGCTATATGATGGGTGTGTTAGGGCGAGGGGTGGGTTGGGGTGCGAGTGGTGTGTGTGTGTGGGGGTGTATGTGTATCATCTATTTTATTGTATTCTTACTACTTACTGCCATTTTTAATGTCCAATTTATTCTATTGTTGCGTTTTATATTTTGTACATTACTTGGTACTTTTTATCGTGTGTGTGTTTTATCTCTGTACAGCGCTTTGGTCTTTTTTAGAAAAGGCGCTAGATAAATGCTGTTTAATAATAATAACCTCGAAAATGCAATGTTTGTTTGTAATTAGATTTGGCACAGATGTTAAGAAGAGTATTGTCTACAAAATACTGAAAAGATTTTTAAAAAATTCTTTTTCGTATTTTCATACCCACACGCCAATTTAAACTCTTGTTTGGTTTCAGCTAGCCTAAAGGAATTCAGCCCTACAGACTCAGACTGGCCGGAATACATGCGTGTCAATCCTATGTTAGAATGGACTTATCACAATGTATGGCAGTTTATACGACAGTTATATGTACCATACTGTAGGCTCTATGATAAAGGGTAAGTTACAGATAATTATTTAGATAACTTGTGTGACAGGCTTGTAAGACAGGTATCAATAATATAGATAAATAGTTTAATGGCTTTGCCATCGGACAAGTTTAAAACTGTCAAACTTTCGTCACGATTAGATCAGACGTCTTCAGGATTAAATTTTTATAATCAGAACCTAGACTGCCCATTGTCTAAAGATAATCATCATTTGGGCTGCCCCTTGTCCGATTTTGAAAATAGGTGTCCCTTTCCTACTTGAATAATTGGTTGCCCTGAAATGAGGTGTCCAAATGGACTGCCCCTTATCCATTGGATAACATGAATAAAATTATTGATGTTATGATAATGAAATCAGATTTTGAAAAATGATGAATTCAATAAGCTTAAGCCCAGTATTTAAACGGAAATAATAGATTGAAAACCAAGAAAAACCTACAAATTGGAATGGCAATCTTTGTTAGAAATAAAGGAAAGTTATTCCTTTCAGGAAATTAGGATGTTGTAAGGAAATCATAATTTCTTCCTGTTGTGGCTATAATTCTTCAACTTGCTTGGCTGTTGATGTATTTCTGTATACTAATCCTTCTCACTATCTATCATGTCATTCTCCATCTATTCAGATACACATCTTTAGGAAGCAGGGGATTTACCGAACCCAATCCCTCATTAAGGTACCTAGATGAACATGGCCAGGTATTGTACAAACCAGCATATATGTTAGTCAATGGAACGGATGAAAGAACTGGCAGGAAAAACTCAAAGATATATAGAGATCCACCAACAACTCACTAGGGGATGAGATTTGGAAAGTGGTTAAAAATGTACGACTCACCTTCATTCCAAATCAACACAGCACTATTTTTGTAATTAGGAAACATTCCTAATTTAGTAAGTTATGCTTATCTGAATCAATAAAAGTTCATTCCAAAATTTTGTTTTTTAGAGTACGGGGCAAAGAGAAACATTTTATAAACAGTAAATTGGTTTATTTCCTGAAATTCATTTGGGATGATGATTTTAATCTTGGTTTCTCAGATAAGCTATACTATTAAATCAGAATCTAATGTTATATCTGCATAATTTATTTGTAAATAAATATAACTATATTTATGTAATACAACTATATTATATGGAGTGGAGAATTAATCCAAATAGATATCAATACATATAATCATATGATGTGTTGTGTAGTGCCTGGATTGCATTGAGGTGATTACTGCAACATGCAACAGAGCGTGTTCAAAATTCCAAGCATGTGTTAGGAGAGTTACAATTTACTTTGGGTCATGCTGTATGGATCACTCATATCAAATGATATAGTTGTATTTGTGATGATCGTTGGATTGATCTGTTCATGTTATAAACAAAATGCTCTTTCTGTGATGAAATGCCAAAAATAATATTATGCAAGTGTTTGTGGGTTGATTCTGTGTGGTGTAATGTATATATGTAGTCATGGATGGGGTGAACGGTTTTATGCAACATTTAATGTTAACATATTTTGATATCAGAAGAAACCCCATATTTTTCTCATTATTTCTGTAAAATGTTTGGCGCAAGATATGTTCCATTTAGACGTTATACGCCAAAATGCAGTGAATTACTGCCAAAGATGGTTAACCACCCGGCCAGTTTGTGTACTACTCAATGAGCAAATTTCATGTCACATTGCGCTTCTTAAAATAAAAACTATTGGCGTTATGCAACTCAAACTATGGAATACGACTATTTTAAGAATAGAAAACATCAAGTTGAAAATCGGCCCAGCAATGGGAACCTATTATAATCAAAACAAAAATTTGTTGATCAAAGCGTCATGATCCATGCGCTCGCGATCATAACAAAAGGTCTAGCGTGTCCTTGCATGCAGTGCGTTCCAAAACAGTCGCAGTCGCAACGCGGCGTGGTGTCTTGTTGATTATGGCCGTGATTGGTCAATTCCTGTTTGTTTACAAGTACGTCACATCTTTCGGTTTTACTGCACCCTTGCCATCGCGAATGACGCTGTTATGCACGATAGGCACAATTCACATGGGGCGCTGGGGGAATCTTATATGCTGTGATCGACAAATCTTTGTTTTGTTTATAGTACCTTTAAATGATAGTTGTGCTAAAATTCCTACATGTATATTGTCAAACTGATACTTTTAATTTGTGATGATTGTTTGTGGATTTATCTACGCATTATAAACAAAGTGCTCTTCCTGTGATGAAATGCCAAAATAATATATGCAAGTGTTTGTGGGTTTATCTTGTGTGGGGGTGTGTTAGTAATGTAATAGTCCTGGGGTGGAATGTTTTATGTGTTGTGGGGTTGTAGGGAGAGTTGTGGGTGACATGTGTTTTGGATACTATCTGTCTTACTTGCAGGGTTCTAGCCAGGACCATTTTAGAACCGGGTAAATTTACTGACGGCGAACGGAGAAAATGTAGCGAACCAAGTGCAGTGGATCATGGCATGGGATCCAGAGGCCTTCTTAATGTCTTTTTAGGTTTTTTTAATGCACTTTGAGGGTTCCTGCCACATAATTTCTTGCTTTATGAGGCAGTTTAATGATTTTATCCACAAATTGTTTTTATTTATTTTTTTAAATATTTTTTTTAAGAGTGCCGGGCGGCCAGCCCAATTCCGGGCCCAGCGCCGGGCGGGCTAGCCCAGTGGTGGGCGGGCCTGCCCGGCGCCGCCCGTCCTAGCTAGAACCCTGCTTGCTTGTGTTAAAGGACTGATTGTAAGGTATAGTACATAATTCAGAGACTTGATCTCTATTAAATTGATAATTTTATTTTGTTTCTATGCATGGCTAATTAAACATGTATTTTATATGTATATGATAATGATGTAATATTGTTCAACTGTTTGGCTGTGATTACATTCAAATGTACAATGGTTAATTAATATCAACAACAATAGTTACTAACTATTACACTATGTGACACCTTTTTATTATGTTAATTCATTTTAAGATGTTACATTTAGTTATCATGATTTAAAAGTTCAAAAGTATAAAAGTTCAATATATATTTGATCTCAAAGTATTTTCTGTTTTTGTGACTCGGTTAAAAGGTGGGTTACTCACAAATTCACTTTTTCTATCAAAATTGAAAGAAGGAAGCGCATATGTTTCTCATTCCTCCTGCAAAATGTCAGTCCAGAGTGATGTTTCTTTAAATGATATAAGTGAAAAAGTAGTAAATTACCCTATAAGTGGTTAACTACCTAAGTTTGTATACCCTTCTATGGGAACATTTCAATAATTTTTGCTTCTGTTATAAGAACCACAGGAGCAATCAAATGTTATGGTATGACTGAATTGTGATGTGCCTTCATATAGAACAGTAAACACCAAGTGAACAGTTGTGACTGAAATTGGGTCACCACCTTTAAGATCATAACAAAGCATTAAAGTCTGCTTACACCTAGAAATTCCAGGTAACACAAACGTTTTTCTGTTAAAATCAAATTTTGAACTTTAATAATCGTTTGATATTATTGGATTAGCACACTCAGCAGTCTTAAGATAATATGCAACTCACAGAGAGATATTTTGAGGTATTGTACATTGATGCAGTAATAAAGCAGGTTTTGTCATTTCATGTAAATGCAAGACAGAATTGTGCTATAGAGAATACATTTAAACTGCTTTTCCTGTGTGTGGTTTCTCATATTACAAAGAGATATATTAAAAAATCAAAACATTGATTGAATATAAAAACGGGTTCTTAAGTTAAGGTACGTACAATTCATTACTTTTTTTAAATTCATGAATGGTGTTTATTATTCCTATTAATACATTATAAATTGAATCAGATTGGGACCCTTCTGATATGAATAGATAACACAATATTGTTTTTGTATGAACTCAATTTATTGGGAGCATTCACTAATCGCCACTAACAATGACAATTGTGTATTTGTCTAGTAAGAAGCAAGCCAAGTCATGAAGCAATTATCAATATATCAAACGTATATTTTACCAAAGCTACATCTCTAAGTACTGCATACTTCAGGTATAAAACAATTGCCAAAGTTGACAAATGTATATCAACAGTACACACATTAAGCCTTACAACGGCATAATGTTAGGACTATTCTATATTCATCTAACCTTGTGGAGTAATGTCAGCGTGTATTACAAAGGAATCAGTTCAGTTTTTATTCACCGCAAATGAGATACATACAGTGGCGTAGCTAAGGGGGCAGAAAATACCTCTAAAAACCCCTTAAAAGCACTTTGTGGCCCCCAAGTCCTATTGTGCCCCCTCCCCATACTCCGAATGTAGTGTGTATAGGAATTATGACAACTTACATGGACCATTTTTTCGAGCGCGTTTTGTGTAAAACATGCCCCCCCCCCCACCCCTCCTTACTCTCAAATTTTCTGAGCTGAATGCAAAAAAATGTGGGGGCAACCTTTTTCGGAAATCTTGCACCCCCCTGAAAAAATCCTAGCTACGCCACTGGATACATACAACTTCGAAATGCATTCTGAGGGTGTAACAAAAATGTCAAAATTGACTAATGTAAATGTCAATCAACAATACATATCATAGCTGTCCATCAGCCTGATTTTAAAGACAATGGTGTCAGAGCAGGGTTCACAGTAGCTTCAACATTATGAGGTCCAGTTGGACCCCATATCCTGGCAATTTTCAGAATTATGGAGTCCAAACAGAATGTCAATGGAAAAAAATGATAAAAATGATAAATTCACTAATTTTGTTAGTTGTTAACTCACCATGGGTTTTGGCACTATAAAGACATGAACGAATACAGATTTTGATTATCTTTTTTCAATTACCCTTACATTTATGGCCAGGAAAAAATGTGAATACTTAGGGAGTTATGAGCATTTAAACATTTCCTTTAAAAAAAAATCCTTTAAATCCAAATATATCCTCCCTTACCCTAAAGATTGTAACCACAAAATTGATACGCCCTCAAAGTTTAGTTGATTAGAGAC
This sequence comes from Ophiura sarsii, assembly GCA_035610835.1. Lineage (NCBI taxonomy): Eukaryota > Metazoa > Echinodermata > Ophiuroidea > Amphilepidida > Ophiuridae > Ophiura > Ophiura sarsii. The sequence continues at coordinate 96,636,551 of CM069442.1, forward strand.
ATTTTTATTTTTGGGAGAATTCCCCCAACCCTCCCTCCCTCCATGGACTATGTGACCTGCCCCCTACCCATGACGTCATCGGGGAATTCCCTTGAATTTGTGAACGAAGAAACATTGTATACATAAATTTACCAAATATGGTTCATTCTGTCAATGAATTGGGTTATAATAAATCATTATCAAAAATTGTTGTTTGCGCCGTTACCTATATAATGTATAATTGACTTCAAACTGGGCAACCCGTTACTTTTGGGGTTATTTACTACGCCCAGGAATTCCCCATTCAACCCAAATTTGCACTCGCTAGTCGCTACGACCCGTGTAACTGGTCGACAATACCAATCATTCATATATTTTACCAACTGTAGAGTGCTCGCAATTCTCGCATGTGCACATATATACATTTGTTTACGAACAAGTATTTTACGCTTGTGGAGGAGACGAAAATGGTCGATATCATGCAAGTTTGGTTGTACACATCCAATGTTAACTACGCTGTGTGTCTGTGTATATGCACTAATTTATTTTGATACTAAAACACTGCGCAAATGAGAAGATTTGGGCACGTTGGGGACATTTTCGACGATTAAGTTTAGCACATTTTGGTGCAATTTCAGATCTTTGTAACTGCGATGCATCGTCGTGAATTCGTGATCGCATTTATAGTAAGTTGAATAGCCTCAAGCCAGGGCGTCAAAGCAAAACGCAATAACACAACACATTTTAATTTTATGCCGTCCAGATAAAAAAAAATGGCGTCTATAACGCCATAACGCAGTGTAGCGTGAACCCTGTGTCAGAGTGTATTCCAATACTGTAAAACAAATTGATTTCACGGCAACTTTTTTTGTAAATTGCTTATCATCACTAGTTTGCGGTAACTTAATTTCGCGAACTTCAAATTTCTACCACTGCTGTCATCTTCACACACATCAATTCGCGGCAATATAATTTTGCGAATTGGAGCCTCTCACGAAATTAACTTGTTTTACAGTAATGGATTCTGAAAAGAGTTATCAACATTGACAAATAGTAGTCAAAGGTAAACCATCCAGTGGCCTGACATACTGTTTATCTACCGCTATGCAGTGATGTCAGAGAGTGTTTCAGTGATCAATGCAACATTTATGTGTGTGTACATGTGTCAGTGTATTATACTTATAAGAATTTGATGTACATGTGTCAGTGTATTATACCTATACGAATTTGATTATGCTGCTTTAAAGTCATTGCATATCAATGCAAAGGGCTCTTTATTCTTTCTTTGTATAGACAGAATTTCCCACCGACAAAACACACATACTGTATGTAGCATATTTTTATTCGGTGAAGGTTTCGTTTTTAGATAAGAATACATTGGCCTATCTTATATATGGGGCCTAATGGTAGTTGTAGTGTAGGTCATGTAGGACACTTGGGGCATTCTTAATCAAACTTAAACCAGAAATACTGTTGATTCTAGAAGAAAAAAAGTTTCTTCTTTTTTCATTTTCTAATTGTCAACTTGTAAATATGCTTCATTCATCCAACTTTGTGCAGTGATTGATGTCATGGCAACCTGTTCTCATGTGTGATTCATATGCAGTGATGTCATGGCAACATGTTCTCATGTGTGATTCATATGCAGTGATGTCATGGCAAAATGTTCTCATGTGTGATTCATATGCAGTGATGTCATGGCAAAATGTTCTCATGTCTGATTCATATGCAGTGATGTCATGGCAAAATGTTCTCATGTGTGATTCATATGCAGTGATGTCATGGCAACCTGTTCTCATGTGTGATTCATATGCAGTGATGTCATGGCAAAATGTTCTCATGTGTGATTCATATGCAGTGATGTCATGGCAAAATGTTCTCATGTGTGATTCATATGCAGTGATGTCATGGCAACATGTTCTCATGTGTGATTCATATGCAGTGATGTCATGGCAACCTGTTCTCATGTGTGATTTATATGCAGTGATGTCATGGCAAAATGTTCTCATGTGTGATTCATATGCAGTGATGTCATGGCAAAATGTTCTCATGTGTGATTCATATGCAGTGATGTCATGGCAACCTGTTCTCATGTGTGATTCATATGCAGTGATGTCATGGCAAAATGTTCTCATGTGTGATTCATATGCAGTGATGTCATGGCAAAATGTTCTCATGTGTGATTCATATGCAGTGATGTCGACGTCATGGCAACCTGTTCTCATGTGTGATTCATATGCAGTGATGTCATGGCAACCTGTTCTCATGTGTGATTCATATGCAGTGATGTCATGGCAACCTGTTCTCATGTGTGATTCATATGCAGTGATGTCATGGCAACATGTTCTCATGTGTGATTCATATGCAGTGATGTCATGGCGCAAAATGTTCTCATGTGTGATTCATATGCAGTGATGTCATGGCAACCTGTTCTCATGTGTGATTCATATGCAGTGATGTCATGGCAACCTGTTCTCATGTGTGATTCATATGCAGTGATGTCATGGCAACCTGTTCTCATGTGTGATTCATATTCAAAATGTTCTCATGTGTGATTCATATGCAGTGATGTCATGGCGCAAAATGTTCTCATGTGTGATTCATATGCAGTGATGTCATGGCAACATGTTCTCATGTGTGATTCATATGCAGTGATGCCATGGCAACATGTTCTCATGTGTGATTCTTACGCTCTTTATGCCTGTGCAATCAAAGATGAATCACAGCATTTGCATCTGAAGGTCGTCCGCTGCCACTGCATGTGATGATGTGCATACATGTAGTTATTATAGGCCCAATTTCAGGCATGTGATTTTTTACTACCAGTTTATACTATCACATGGCTTGAAATCATAACGTTTAATATCATTATATAAAACAAATATTGAATGCTTTTTGTTTGCGCAATAGTAAACTATATCACTCTGTCAATTTGGATTGTTCCATCACACTCGGCTTTACCTCATGTTTGTTTGTTTAATCTTTCTTTATTGAGGGTAAACAGCTTCAGTGTCAAGCACTGCTTTCCAAGCAGGCCCTCATCATACAGAAAATAATACAGTATTTACAAAGAAATGTTCAACTATTTACACATAATACATGAATCAAACAGAAATAGCAAAATAATAAAATTAAGAAGTACTTTGCACACAATTAGAGTCCGTTAATCTTAGACTTAAATTGGTGCACGGTCATGTTCTCCAGTTCAATTCTGACTGCTGCTGGTAGGCTATTCCAGGCATATGCTGCCCTAACATGAAATGTGCGCAAGCCTGAATTGGATTTAAATTTTGGCACAGCCAATGTATTACTGGTGTGATTTCTTGTAAGATGTGAATGGCTGTAATGGAAAGATCCCAATTTGGCTTAGTGATATAGTTTTTACCATCACACTCTCAGGCATTCAATATTTATATAATATACCATCTCTATTAATGTATGTTATATAGTACATGTAAATCAATTATTTATTTTTATATTTATTCTAAAAATTGATGTTCCATTCAGACTATATTATAATTTTCAATGGAACAGTAAATTAAACATATTAAAAATATTTTAATATAAACAAATGTAGTTATTACATAAATCAATTGATTATGTATACCAAAGTTAATCAAGTAAATTTATTATGCAGCGTACCTATAATCGGTTTCAGCAAATGTGTCACCTCATTAAAAGTTTTGGGCCTGTCCACACTTCGGGAGAGGTAGTAAACTGTTTCCCGAATAAATCAATATAACTTCGATCCTGAAACAGGCCAGAAAGGAAAACTATATACAGTCATAAAAAAAAGTAACTATACAGGTAATACATGGGCTTTTAACTCTAAAATATATATCCTACCTTTAAATATTAAATATAAAGTTGTTGACAAATATGTCTTCTTTAATATGAGATATTGCACGCTAGGATAGTTTGAATATTGAACAGGTTACAATCCAAAATGTAAGGTAAAGTCACAATTTCATTTTCACATTTTACCTTTTAACACAGGGGAGAGTATGACATGTAGTTCGTGTGTAGAAAAGAAAAATGTGAAAATGAAAATCGGACTTTACCTTACATTTAGGGGTGTCAATTTCTCAATAATCACCCAATCCTATAGCGTGCAATATATCATATTAAAGAAGATAAATTTCTCAAAAACGTTATAAATTAATATTTTTAGGTAGGATACATATCTTTAGGGATCACACCACTAAATAGGGCTCCATAGGGATATGTACAAAAACACTGATATAAAACTCTGTTTTAGACCACTAAATTGCGCACTTGGACCTTGTAGAGTGATTTTTTCTTAAAGATGATCACATTTTCTCACCAAACAGTGAAGAAAATAGGTAGGTGAGCCTGCTCGATTTTCCAAAATACGCCCATGGAGTTGACTACCTCTCTGACGGGCTTGAAAATATCGCCGTAATCGGCAATGTTTCCAGTAAAAAGCACAAATTTGAAAGATCTCTCAAAATTTATCCAGATGATATTCACAGTTTATAGTCAGGGTGCATGTAGGTGATGTCCCATTAATCATAATTAATCAAAAATCATAGGCATTTACGGAATTGTATTACTGTCAAATCTTTTTAAATTGAGGATTTTGTGATGCACACTTTCCGATTCTAGCTTTAAACACTGACTTAAGGGTAGGGGATACCCCATTTAGTGTAGTGCACCCTTTAGAGAAGCCCATTTATTACCTGTATAGTTACTTTTGTTGATGACTGTACACCGTAGATGTATCTATGGTGTGCATGGATGTGTAACCATACACGGTGTGCATGGTTACACGCGCATTTTAAATTTTGCCTACAATATTAAACATGTTGTTATACGCTTATCATCAATTTGATTCGATGAATCTGCGTCGTGGTCTGAATCCTAGAATAATTTGATAATAATTTGGGGAACGACAATATCACAGATGTGATATTTTTTACGAATTTTCAATTTCTCTGACATGCCGACACATGTTTCCAGTCTGATGGGACACTTTCCCCAATGCCTTATCGAATAAATTTTGAATGTCATTGATGTTGAAAGTTTTGTTGTGCTTTGCAACATGTTTAATTTCAATCACCACCTAAAACATGATTTTAGTAATCCTACATAGGCCTATGGAATAACATCAATTTGAGTGCCTCTTCCCATAAGTAACACACTGAAATATATATTTGGCCTAATATTCACCCGTTAAAGTAACCATGAAGTAACATTTTGAGTATTTTTCTGAGCTTTTATCTTTCATAAAGACGAATTGATTATTGGTTACTCTAGCTCAATATTTAAGAAGATTAAACTGGGTATTAACATGGCAAATAACAATTTACAACCAGTACATCCCCATCAAATCAACCCTGCACCTCCCCCAATATGCAAGAGGTGACACATTTGCTGAAACCGATTATAGTTGATTGTGATGCATTGAGGGCAGTGTAGAATGAAAACAAACAGTAAACTCTTTTTTGTAAAGATTTTTCATTTGTATCTTTTTATTTTTTCTAACACGATGGTCCAAACAACTTGCCAAATTTTAATTTACTGACATAAAATTACATTTTATATAATAATCAGTTTTTAAAAATGCCATGCTAAATTCAGATTAACTTTAAAACCTCAATTTTGTCCTGCTTCACATTATTTGAAATAAATTAATGAAAGGAGTGCATTTGCCCACAATGGATAGTTGGCAAAATGTGTACATTTCTGAAACACATTTTTTAAAAGTATGACATATATTGTTATTTCCAGTTATGTTTGGTTTATTTGTCACATGTAGATGAGTAGACTTGCGCTGGGGGCCATTACAATAGGATTTGTACCTTATTTGTCATAACAGTCCAATTCAGAATTGAGCCTTAGACATGGCACGTCTCAGTTGCGCTCTATTTTGGTGGACACTCTGAAATATCTATGAGAGTGTGATTTGAACTATAATATGATACCAGATATTTTAAATCTCATATTAAGAGAAGATATTATGAACAAATTATGACTAGGTTTGTCACAGGATATGTTACATTTAGGTGTTGCTAGAGCCGGTTTTTGCAAGTAATTCTGGTTGTTTCAGTATTTTGGGGAAATAAATCATATATTGACTATTGTATGTATTGTGTCTGTTTAAGTGTTGGTATGAAAGATTCCATCTATTTTTAATACATTATGAACATTTTCAATGTAAATCATTTATGTGTCTTATATTGAATATTAATTATATTGTCAAGATTAATAAACAAAAAAAATGATAGTATCATCCTTTTGTGCAATAACTGTTATTATTAATTGTGAAGGTGAAAATAAGCAATCGTAGTTCATAAATAAAGCAGATTGAAGCAGTTGTACTGTTAATTCAATTTCATATTTAATATCATGCACTGTGCAAATAAATCATAATATTTTTCTCAATATTGTACACAAATTTACAGTCAGCTTAATTTACATACTAAATAAATAGTTGTAAGGTGTTTTACACCCCTTGTCATTACGAATACATACACACAATACAATAAATAAAACAATATTTTAGGCCACATACAAAAAATATCTGGTTGATCACCCGCTCCGCTCCTACTTTCGTTTTTGAAAATGGTTAATGGTAAGTTTTGAAAATGTAGGCATAGCATTTTAAAGTGTTTTTCATGAGTTCAGATGAACATAATTTTGAGGTTTTGTTGCCATAAATAAAACTCCATTCTACCCAGGACAATAAGAGCCACACATATATTGTAAGCTTACTATTTTTTCAATACAAAATATGAATCAACAATGGCCTTCTTCCTTTATTGTAAGACATCTCAAATGGTCAACTTGGTATTTCATTTTATTTGGCCTTACATATAAAGCTGTGTCGGTGGTTTATCAATATAAATCTATTACCATAAAGATACTACATGTAGATGCACTAAAATTGACAAGATGGCAAAATGATTGCTACATTATTAAAATTCCTGCTTATGGCTATATTTTCTTTCAATAGAAGTTTTTTCAGGGATTGCCCAATAATAAATATTCTATTCACTAGCTATCAAAGTGATTATATAACCCCCTGGTAACTGGATCAACCATGTGTCATACATCAGAATCATGACGCTATGTTACGATCGTTGCGATCATTTCAATCGGGGTTCAGTACTCAAAAGCGTGATCCAGTTGATATAGTGATAATCGTAGTACACATAACACTTTGATAGTGAATGCTAGTGTTTGTAGAACTGTTGGAATTTTAACTCTTCCCGTCTTCTGAACAAAAGTTATGTTCAGATGAAAATAAAAAGGGCTGTAAAATCAAATGGAACTTTTAGGATTATTTCACCCTGTATTACAAAATCAATAATTATGGCATGTGTGGTATATTCTTGTAGGATGGGTAAAGACAACAAGTAATATTCAATCAATTATACACAAAATATTATATGCTTGTTCTATCTTGTTTCAGGCCGGTATCATTAAGGTTGGTGTCTGACTATCGCACAAACGTGAAACCCGGAGTAACCATTCCAAAAGGTCAACTTCTAACTTTGGTGTCAAATTAAAGCTGTAGATTTTACTAGATTATATCAAAATATGAAACCAATGAAAGTACACCACACTTCCAATCACCTCAATGTAACATCAGTTCTTGTTCTAGTGATTGCATCATAATATTACACAAATAACTAAATCACGGCACAGAAATGCTGCCCCTATGCCAAGAAAGAATATGTGCTGCGTCATCTACCATCTTGGCGCAGAAATGCTGCAGCTATGACAAAAAAGAATATGTGCTCCATCTTGGCGCAGAAATGCCGCACCGATGAAAAAATAAGAATATATGCTGCGTCTTGGCGCAGAAATGCCGCACCGATGAAAAAAAAGAATATGTGCTGTGTCATCTACTATCTTGAGGTTGATGTATAGGTATGGCTTTTGCAGGGCTTATGAATACATTCAGTACACATACAGTTATTGGATCAAATACATTATATATCTATTACAAATGTACAAAAAGAATACATAACAAACTGTTGTAAGTACTATTGCTATGTTGAAAAGTCATAATAACAAATTTACAACTCTATAACTCTATAACTATTTATAGACTTTTGATCTCACAACCCAATTTTGATCAGAAAGACCAGGATTTAGACAAATAAACAAGGATGTCACTAATTGGTGTTCCAAGGTTGAAATACAATGACGTTTTCACAGGGGATGGGAGGTGTTTAATGCAAACTGGCAACTGGTTTTGTTCATTCATTAATCAGCTCTTAGTTTTGAAATTGTTCATCTCGTATATACTGTTATTTTCAATGACAGTGTAAATGGATTTCATAACTCTTCCATTTCTTTGTTGGTGCCCATGCTTGCATAATTTGTAGAATTTATGGGATGTTGCATTTGGCTCAACTTATCGTATGATTACCTTGTCAAACATCTGTTATTATTATATCCCACTGTTAAATCTACATATCCATCTACATATGATTCTGAGGTAATGGTGAAGACCATCACCAAAGAATGCATACAATTATGTTTTGAGAATCATATATATCCTATTATCTATAATATCTTGTTGTTGGAACAAACTACCCAGGCAAGCAACAGCAGACTTCAGTCTAAGCACCAACCAGTTAAAGGTAGATGATCCGATCACATTTTCGTAACACAGAATTATTTCAAACATACGGAGATTTTCATATCATATGAAAGCTCGTATTTTTCTCATCATCATACTGAAATTTGACGGCCTAATTGGGTATAATGACAGAGAAATCGATGAAGTAGCGTTGAATTACCGTGAATGGTGGTAACCACCGATATAGTTTGTGTACTACTCAATGGGTACAGTTCACAGCATCTTGTGCATCTAAAATAAGAACCATAATAGCTATGCATCTCAAATTTTGGGACACAACGTTTTTAAGGATGACCTTTCGTGTAGAATAGAAAACTTCCAAGTTGAAAATCGAAACATCTACCTTTAAGTCAGTATGCAAAAACTTATCAAAATCTAACTATTTTTACAAGGGATGGTGGGGGATAAAGAAAAGTAGAACCTCATCAATCTATAGTTACACTTATATCCTGTTATATAGTTTTATTACAATTTGAATGGTTGAAAGTAATGAAGATTTGCCTTGTTGGATTTTTTTTAAATTTTGAATATACTATACAATTGTTTTATTGAATTATTTCATTGGGTTTGGTTTTGGAGACTATTACAGTTGACCACACACCAAAGAGGTAGATAAAGGCCTCTTACACAGCGTACACACCCCGACACGATCCCTTGGGTTTGGTCGAGTAGGGCGTAAAACTGAAAGGTGTGTTAAAACGTCTGGTTTGTTGTCAACGGCAAACAGTAAAAATAGGGACAGCGGTCCCAAATAGGTCGTCCGTTTATAGGGTAGATTAAAAACAAGGTGGATCTCAAACCACAGGCATCTAGAAAGAAAGAGGTTAGACCACTAGCGGATCCAGGATATAAAAAATAAAATAAACATCCTGGAGTTTGGTTGCAATTGTACTTCACCTGTTTAAATGTAATTAATTTTACATATGCAGCTAATTTTACATCTTGACCTCATATGACCTTTGACCTTGGTATGCGTCCTTTGACCTAATTAACATATGAATGTTTCCATGTTGCATCCGTGACCCAAGTTTGGTTGCAATTGGTCATTGTATGGAAAAATGAACAAGAGACAAAAAAAAAATGAACAAGAGACAAAAAAAAAGTGTACTAATTTTTACATCTTGACCTCAGATGACCTTTGACCTTTCTATGCGACCTTTGACCTCATTAACATATGCGGGTGTCCATGTTGTATCTATGACTGAAGTTTGGTTGCAATTGGTCATTGTATGGAAAAGAAATGGAAAAATGTAATCAATTTTACATATGCAGCCATTTCTACATTTACATCTTGACCTCAGATGACCTTTGACCTTGGTATGTGACCTTTGACCTCATTAACATATGAAGGTTTCCATGTTGTATCTATGACCAAAGTTAGGTTACAATTGGTCATTGTATGGAAAAGAAATGGACAAATGTAATCAATTCTACATATGCAGCTTGACCTCGGATGACCTTTGACCTTGGTATGTGACCTTTGACCTCATTAACATATGAAGGTTCCCATGTTGCATCTATGACCGAAGTTTGATTGCAATTGGACATTGTATGGAAAAGAAATGGAAAAATGTAATCAATTTTACATATGCAGCCATTTCTACATTTACATCTTGACCTCAGATGACCTTTGACCTTGGTATGTGACCTTTGACCTCATTAACATATGAAGGTTTCCATGTTGTATCTATGACCAAAGTTTGGTTACAATTGGTCATTGTATGGAAAAGAAATGAACAAATGTAATCAATTTTACATATGCAGCCACTTTTACATATACATCTTGACCTCGGATGACCTTTGACCTTGGTATGTGACCTTTGACCTCATTAACATATGAAGGTTCCCATGTTGCATCTATGACCGAAGTTTGATTGCAATTGGACATTGTATGGAAAAGAAATGGACAAAACAAAAAGTGTATACCAAATTGTAACAAAAAGTGTATACCAAAAAGTGTATACCAAATTGTTGACACACACACAGACTACACACACAGACTACACACACAGACTACACACGAAGGATGCTGCCATAAGGTCTCTTCCTACGGACGACCTAAAAAGTACCCGGATGACCGGGCTGACGTATACTATGCAATACTGTATATTTTGAAAAGAAATGTTGCTGTTTGATAAACTGAATATACACAATTACAAGGCAAGACAGTTTTCTTGTCAAGATTATTCAATTATACACCATAATCTTTCGGTGACTATAGATCTCTTTCGGTGATCGTGCATTTGCAACATGTGCTCCAAAACTGTGGAACAATCTTCCCATACATGTCATGAACTCCTGTAGCTTATCATCGTTTAAGACCGCTCTAAAAACTCACTTATTCAAAATTGCTTTTGCCAATAACTTGTAATGTTGTATATCACATGCATGTGTGTTGTATAATTGTAGTAGTATATTATTATGTTTCTGCATTTGTATTGCTTTTTATCATGTTCTCTGTTGTCTGTAGCGCAGTGAGCGGCTTTGTTTGACGGATACTTGCGCTTTATAAGTTTCCATTATCATTATCATAGGTCTAGTAAGATTCTCCTTTAATTATACACCATAGGTCTAGTAAGATTCTCAAAACATAATTATGTTAATATTGGATGTTTTTGATGAACCGACTTGTCTACTATTTTCAGGGCGCATCCAATATTCATCCTCAAGGATATCATACAAGTATTAGATTTGACCGAATTGTCCATTTTGAGTAAGTTTCAATTTTTTTAACAGATATTTGTTCAATCTTTGTTCTATTTTACAAATGCTTTGTGCACCTTTTAAGTAAATTTCTTTGGTGATAAATATAATACAAACTCTATATATTGCACATATAAACAAGAATACATTTAAATATTTATGAATCATTTATAAATAATAACCATAATATTAACAATGATAATTACAACATAGTAACAAAAACAGTATTCACTGAATTGTGTAAATATCTTTTGATCAGTATACTTTCAAGGAATTCCCCCTATTCATCCCCATATTACAGAACCATATACAGGGTGAGTCAAAAAGAGGTTTACCCGGATTGGTGATGTTTTAAAAAACAAACAAATGACACTTGAGAGTTCAGTAAAGCATATATTTAACAAGCATTCTCTCCTGCTTATTAGGATGTTTGTCCAGTATTCCGTGGACAGCTTGCAAAATGAGTACCTTTATTAAAATAGACATAACTCCTCTTAGCAATGCTCAATTTGTGTCATTCCTTTTTCCTAATAAGCAGGAGATAATGCTTGTTAAATATATGCTTTACTGAACTCTCGAGTGTCATTTGTTTGTTTTTCAAAACATCACCAATCCGGGTAAACTTCTTTTTGACTCACCCTGTATAAGTATTTTGTATGGTTACATTTAGCACACTATATTTTACATAACTACTATAGATCCAAATGAGGCTTTTCATTACACAATATGTTTTCTGTGATATGATATTTCTACAAACTTGGAAAGGAAAAATGTGAACTTAGATCAAATGGACTGTGCAACTAACAGTACTATTGTAACACGCCATACCATCAAATTACTATTGGGAGTTATTTGACATTTGTTTTGAGAAAAAAATTAAAGTTTTATACATTTTGTGTTTGTTGGCCAGACCGTAAAAACATTCCAGTGCCAATTTCTCATGTTCTGCGCTGGTTATTGCAGACCAGTGTAGCTATAACCCTCACTCACTCATGATTGGAGGTGCTGTGATGACTTATAAATCAATGACAGTTCAACATTTTTGATAATTGAATTACTGAGAACAATGACCTGATTTGTGAGCCACTTTTTGAATTCACTCAAGTCACTGAGAACAATGACTTGATTTGTGAGCCACTTTCAAAACTTTTCAGAAGAATTCTCTTGACTTGAACTGACTTGAGTCTGTTACTAAAATGACTTGAGTAAAGTTAGCAAGTTAGTTTGAGCTGTGAAAATTGACTTGACTTTGATATGACAAAATCAAGAAATGATTTGGTTTGATTTGATTTGATAACCCAGAAAACACTTCAATGAAAGCTTCTTTCCATTGGGGTCCATTGTTCTGGAATTAATTGGGACAATCAGGAGGGTTATCACTCTACTTCTCATAAAATGACTGCTACATGTACACTGAGCCAAAAAAGAAACTTATAAAATTTTAACAGATCATCATAGGAGCAGTGCACATTTCTCTTGTGTCATTGAAGCAAACAATTGGTTATTGACTGCCATTTGAAGCGATACATTGCAGTAATATTGTATCCAAATTTGGTACATTTTCATGCACAGAATATTATTTGGTGATCTGTTAAAATTGTATAAGTTTCTTTTTTTTATAAGTTTCTTTTTTGGCTCAGTGTATATGCAATATAGGTATGACTCTCTACTATATTACTGGCGACTTTCCCTCTAAAGAAAGAAGTGCTTACATTAATCATTTGCCCAATTCCTATTGATCCAAGGGAGAGCCAAATCCAGGAACTTATGGTAAATCTGTCAGTGTTCAATTCTTCCCATCACCCTGTAAATAAAACTTTTGTAAACAACGTCCTTTGCAATACATTAATATGTTTTTTTGCAAATGCTTTACTGAATACATACATACTATGTATAAATGAAACTTATTTTGGATAAATTGTGCATTAGGTTGCAGGTATGCTTCAATACGTGGGAGAATAAAGGGTCACATGATATTAAACCATTGGTGCACTTTCTGTCAAATACTTGATACATGCATGTTTTGGTTTATGTTGTTCGTACATTTATTTCTTACATTGTTCGACTGTGGTATTTTTATTATATAATATAAATCATTTTCAAGCATAAATTCTTTTGATCGATGCGCCATATGTTTATAGGCCCAATGGAAATACAATTTTGATTGATGATTCTACAAAAGATTGCAATCGAAATCCGGAAAGGTTATCTTAAAAATGTTAACAACCAACAACTCGGCTTTGACATACATTTGACACTAACTTTACAAAAACTGGATGAAAGTTTTGTATACATTTTGGCAAACAATAAATATTGATCAATTTTAATTTGCATCACAGCAAATGTCCGCAACATGGTCTATACTTCAACTAACTCAAGCAATAATGCAGCGTGGATCACTTTATAGTAAAATCAGTTCCAAATTGATGAAAATGTTTACAGCAGTGAATTAATACAGGCGCGAAATACGCTCGCCTGGTGTAACACAGTGCATTGTGAATCAATGCGTGATGCGCATATGCCACATTTGTGTATGTGCTTGGATTAATTTTGCTTGTGGAGAGCTAAAAAAACCTATCTCTCGCCAATTTGGAACTGTTCAAACTATACAGGGTGTCTCAAAAAAAAACCGTGCACATGTTTACCCAACTTATTAACCATGAACTTCTAGGATTTGGTGTAAACGCTTAGCTTTCATATGCCGTTTATTTCATCTAATTTGGTTCTGTCAATCCTGAGATATGATCAATTAACTAAAGCTACCTAAAATCGACTTTGTGCCACTTTTACAGAAAGAATGCTTAAGATAAGCATTAAAACCCTCGTCCTCCTAAGGGAGGATGGTTGCCGATTGTGCTAAAACGCAAAGAACAGTGACCTAGGGCGTATAGGTGATCGCATTTACGTCTCCTGCGCTCATTTTGACGAAAACAAATTGAGGGTGCCACCTTACCCGAGGGTTGGGTATGCCGTCAAAGTCCGATAGTAGGGGGATTGGTTGCCACCTTACAATTTTTTTAAATCACCATTTTGAAAAATATTTTAATTGTATGGTCCTGAATATTATAGCATAGGCCGGAAATTTGAGCATTTAGAGGGAAAGGTTACTCTTTCATTAAGAAATGCATTCTATTTGAGGGAAATTTGGAATCGCTTGCCGGGAAAAAACATTTTTTCAGGCCATGGTAACAATCCCCAACCCCCTCTCTGGAGTAACCCTTTCTATTCATTATAAACTGTAAAGTGGCACAACGTCGATTTTAGGTAGCTTTAGTTAGTTGGTTATATCTCAAGATTGACAAAACCAAATCAGATGAAATAAACGGCATATGAAAGCTAAGCGTTTAGTCTATCAATATATGTACAATTATTACACCAAATTCTAGAAGTTCGTGGTCAATAAGTTGGGTAACACGTGCACGGTTTTTATTGAGACACCCTGTAGAATACACAAGATGAACAATATATATTTCCGGTAATGATTGACTTTTACTAAGTGAGGGCACTTGTTTGCATCTTTTAGGTCACATATCAAAGTGGGTACAGGTTGCATCAATTCTGGTGTACATTGATAGACTTGCACTACCAAGGTATATAATACTGTATATGTGGTTATTATCAAGAGGGTTTTATTTTCGTGAATTTCGCGAGTGGACATGAAAACACAAAAATATAAACAAGCGAAAATATTCTTTTGCAAGAATTGCATTATAATGTAGAAACGGCAAAATTAAAGTCTTGCACATTTTCCAAAAACTATAAAATCGCCAACTATCTGTACGCAAAAATTCCCACTTATACAGTACATGCAGGTTCTCACTTTCTGAATGAGAGTGAATATAAGCTTGAACAATACAAATATACATTCAAAAGATTCAAATTATGTTACAATGACTGATTTCAGCCTTAACATTTCCCTATTTCAGATCCAAGGCGCAGATGGGTTTGCTGATGTAGAGTATACCTTAAAGAGGACCAATTTCCTGCTCATTAGCAGCATCTTGATTCTCAGTACCTGCTCTTACTAATCTCATCAACTCATCCCTTACAGCATCCACTAATCCATGAGATGTTGCCCCGGGTGTTGTTGAATCAAGAACTCTATTCATGTCTAGTTCATCATAATCATCACCGATGGGTTTGCCGATATTTTGTTCTTTCGGAATTGTAGATAATAAATCAGTTTGATTTATTGGTGACTGGTTAGTTCTACTTGGATCAAAAGCACCAGAGTTTCTAGTCCTATTTACATCCCCTTTCAGATGCTTTAGGTTTGGAGAAGATCCTAAATATGTCTCGCCATTGGGTTGATTCGGAGAATTAACCATGTGTTTTTTCTTGCCATTGTTGGGTCTATTGGGTATCAATCTGGGCTTAGGTCTGGGTGGTTCTTGCCTGGGCTGTTGAAGCGATGTCTCAGGCAAGTTTGTCAGGGGAGGCAGGACCTGGTTTATTGCAACTGAAGGTGGTCGAGATGATGTTGATCTGGGTGGGATTTTTGGAGATGGGGTCATTCCAGGGATAAAATGCTGCAATTAAAAAGGAAAAGATTTAATTATCAGAAAACTGTACAATGAGAGCTAAAACATATACATTGACAAAATGGTGTTGCTAAACCCGATTGGTGGATATTATGATTCATCATTTGGTTTATAATGCATAGGCCAAATAATTCAGAGCAAAATGCATCTCACAGGGATTAATTTACCATTCCTGAGAAAAGATTTTATTGCAGAATAAATTGTACAACTTAAAGTGGATTTGGTTTCATTCCTTTTCCAAGTTATTTAATGTACATACACAAACAATCTTATTGTACATTGTTTGCCATATTTATTTTTTTGGTTCTAAAAGTAAGGTGACTCTAATGCTCTGTTTTATTATCTCATGCAATGGTTCCGATGAATGTTTGTGTACAAAACCATTTCTACTCCCATATTCCCTGTCTATTACATTCACAAATAAAAATAATCTAATAAAATTGTTGACATATTATACAGAAAACAAACAGGAATTGTGATTTTCCAATAAATTAAAAAAATTAAAGAATGATAATGAACCAACTGATGTTTGACTGTAACATTGACACCCTTAGTCAATCGTTATACTCACAAGTGGTTGTGGTTGATGTGGATCTAGTTTAGCCATGTTATCCTCTGCCTGGTATGGACTCCACATGACGTTGTCTGCAACTCTATCTGGTACATGACTTACAGGAACCACTATGACATGCGATGAGGGTGTTGGCGAGTCATTGTTATTCACGGCTGGTTCTAGATCAGGATACAAGTCAAACATTTAGTTTAGATTAAGACAGTTTTGCTTGGGGTTCAAATAACACTGCTAGAATAGAACAAGTTAATCAAGCATTTAATCAGACATTACAGGGTGTATCAAAAAAATTAGAGGACACTTTTTGATGATAGTTTAAATCCTTATTAAATCACTGAAGCATGACCAATTTTTATTTCAATGAAAAGTACAACCGATAAAGATAAAATCCTGAAGAGATGAGAAAAATCCATCATTAATTAAGGAAATTGTGACCTATTAGGCAAGGTAATCTATTTTGTAGTATGTACAATGGTCATTCACACAGTAACAGTAGAGTAACATAAACGCGCACACTATTTATGCCAATATCATGGTAATATGAACCATCTACAGTGGGTTCGAGAACTTTTTTTAATTTGCACAGAATATGCATGCATCTGATTTGTGGATTATTTAGCCAGTATTGATTTGTGCCAGAATTAAATGGATTACCAAACTAATCTTTGCTATTGACTGATAGATTATTTTCTATGTTTATAATTATTGTAACGTATTGAAACGTAAACCATGTTATTTACTGGTCTATACATGTAAATCCCATTGTACAAACCAGTAAATGACATGGTTTACGCAAATTATGCTAGTTTTCTTATTTTTCATCGGATTGATCTCATATTTTCAGGATATCATAATAATTAATTGGGCTTTACATTGAGACTAATTTGGTCATGGTCCAATGATTATAACAAGTATTACACCGTCATGAAAAAGTGTCCTAATTTTTTTTATACACCCTGTATTGTGGCATTAATGTGATACATATAAAAAGTGTAAAATAGGAAAAGGCTGAACACAACTTGAAATTAATCAAAATGACACAAACTTAATTAAAGATAAAATACACCTTTGAGAAACTTAATTGGCCAACCAGTTGAGACGTTTTATGCCTGAATATGGGTTCCCTTAATCTCATATCAAAAGCAGTTGTTTGTATATTAAACAAGAATGGAATACCAAGAATACTTGACTGCATATCCTATAGACCTATATTGGTGCGTATATTCTTGCTGGATATCACATAACAAAAGCAAGGCAAGGTAATGTAATGTTGACATTCTTGCTTTCATTTATGCAATATTGATGTTTACCGCATCAACAGCAGGACGGTACCAAAACTATAAATGGGGTCTCTTTTCCTTAACAAACAAAATAATCAGAACACTTAACATGCAGGGAACGATTTTAATCACAAATTTCTTATAGCAAAATTCAAACTTCTGTTTTTAAATGGCACAATAATTATACTTTAGCACAATGTTACGCTGAAATGCATAGCATACTATAATATACTTTTGAAATTGAAAAGCAAATTCCACAAAGTGATCAGCATTTTACTAGGCTACCGGTACTGGGTAAATCGATCCCTGTTTACATGCATATCATTCCCTGTATTTGTTATGAATATGTTATGTAATTACCTGCTATCTCTCCAGGGTTCTTACTGTTGTTGTTGCTGTACTTTCTTCTTTCAAATAATGGTGGCTCCATCCTATTTGAGTAAACAGTTATTCATTTTATAATAATGTTTTATATCATATATATAATATAATAAATATAATATAAAGCAGTTATTCATTTGTCATTTTAAAATATGTAATATTTGCTTAATAAGCCTTTTCACCCCAAGCAAATGATGATTTTTTGAAATTTAGTTTATATCATTGGTCACACAGAGATATGGTCATTTATTATTTAGAAGCTTAGGAAGAGGTTTTAGGAAATTACTCTATAATCATTATATCAAAATTGAACTTAAAGGTTCATGAACAATGATAGCATTCAACAAATGTATACAATATGCCTAGCAATAACATAAAACCATCTGATAACCCAAATTAATGTGTGTCAAAGATAGCCTTTCCTGGAGCAAACTATAGCTACACTAACATCATTAGGATACATCATGGAATTAATTTAATATAATAGTCCAAGGTATAAAGTCTCTTTATATTCAAAGATAACTTCAAAATTGTTATCTTTTAGCATACTTTTAGTGATGGAATTTTTGTTTTTGTACTGACAAGGGTATAAGCCCAGTCCCCATTTTTAGGTAAAATCTACCATATTTGTTACTCAATCAGGAATGAGCATATAGTTACTTGTGTTCATACTTACTCTTCATTAATTGGCGGTGTTGCTATGAGAGGTCTTTGATTGTGTCTTCTGCTCCTTGCCTTGGAATTTGGGGTAATTGTAGGCTGCAAATAAACACCAATTATAAATGTCATTAAAAGAAAAGTGTCCTCCATTGCCAACTTACTTAAAGGGGCACTGAGAGATACATATGGGAGTGCACCCTCAAATTTTCCTGGAAATCATGTTTTGTGCACATACGTACTTCAGCATTATATACTAACTACCATCTGCAACCATTTACCTTAATTCGCTGTGTATCATGTAAAATTTCACAATTTGGAAATTATCAGCACCACTCGGCACATCAATTGCTTCAACCAACATTTCTATCTAGCGCAAGCATGTGCAACCTTTTCTACCACACGGGCCGCATTGTGATTTTAAGATCTATTCACGGGCCGCAGTGATTGTCAGATATTCCAAAACACGTCCGGAGGAGGAGTAATAGGAAGAGGGAAGTCCATTGCTCATGGAATACTCGCTTCTCTTCGTGTAATCTCCTCTTTTTACTCGCTGTTGCTGCTGCAAGCGCCATTTTAACCAGGGATTTTATCGCGCAATCACGCCTTGAGTTATATTTAGTAAATGTAGCGCGTCACCCTACTAATTATAAGGGAGTACACCACTAAATCATCCGCCATTTGTGTAAAATAGGTAGTTCCGGTTTAAACGGGCCGCATCAATGGAAATTTTAGAATTGCTTCGCGGGCCGAAGATTAGAGGTCGGCGGGCCGCATGTGGCCCGCGGGCCGCAGGTTGCACATGCTTGATCTAGCGCCATCATTCAACCCTTTTTCTATAAATTATAACACTTCAGGGTTCCTATTGAAACAATTTATATTGATACAATTATTTGTTTACCAAATTCCTTTTTTTCTACAATCTCTCAATACCCCTTTAAGATGGGCAATAACAGATGTAATACTGGGCATGCCTAATACGGCTGGGTGGGATATATTCAACATGATCTCAACCCTTGGTAGTGGGAGACAGAAGCCCAAAATACCTGTGTTCACATACATTAACATTCTAAGGCAGGCAGCAGACTTCACGACTGATATGAAGGACAGAAAGTGCTGGAAAGCCATTGTTGTTCAGAGACAGCATCCACCTTAAAGGCGTGTGACCTGCTCAAATTCACTTTTTCTCAACAAACTTGAGATTTTGGTATGAGAAAATAGCCTAGATGTTGCTTATTATCTTTTTAGGCCTGGGAGATCTGAAGTTTAGATGCTACTGATGAACTATTCCAAAATGTGATACCCCACACCTAAAGTGTGTAGTGTTCTATCAGAACATTTGAAGTGAATATTAGAACAACTGCAGTTTTGGAATTAAATTGTATGGGTAATCCGAATCTAGGTAACCCATATCCCCTTTTGCCGTTGACAACAAAGCACAACGTTTTAATAAATCAGTTTTTGTACGCTCTACTCAACCATCAAGATTGTCAACCGTGTGAGGCCATGTGAGCGACTGTTGTTTACATTAACAACATTTTCAAAATGTTCCACCTGATTTTCGGACTTTCAACTGTTAAAAACATGTGAAAACTTGCATTATGTGTAAATAATATGATAACATGAGTATGCAGGGGGAATCCCTTGGGCAAATATTCTGTTTGATGGTACCAGTTCAAGTAGGTACAAAACAGCCATATCTTGGCTGTTTGTGATAGTGCAATCTGAAATTTGTTGACTTCATGTTGTTTGTTTGGGACTTGAGCTGGGGGGGGGGGGGGGGGGGGGGGCATCAAATGTTGTGATGGAGGGGGGGGGGGGCATAGTGATGCCACTGGAAATCATGCCCTTTCAAGAGAGATATTTATATATAGTTACCTGTTCTTTTAACTCTTCACTAGTCTCTGATCCAGGTGGTGCTGGAGATATACTATTGCTACGGGGATTTCCTCCAGTCAAGTTGACCAATGAGAAGGCTTCGTCTATAAGGGCATGGACACGTCGTCTGCGATCTTGTAATGTGTCCTGGTCACGTTCCAAGGTGTTGCCCTGCAAATATTAATGGAAAAGAAAAAAGAAAAATTCAATGAAAGAAGCTATGCAACAAACTCAATTAAATCCTCACAAATTTTTGATAAATAAAGTTACAAGGGCCAGAAGGTGTGGATCTGAGAGATCAGAATCTGGTTTATGGTTGAATTCATCTCTATAAAAAGTATATCTCAAAAGGATCTTATAAAACAAAATTGTAATTGTTTGATATTGAGAGATATCTATTTGAAAAAAAATTACACTCAAAAACACAACATAACCAACCTCCCTAAACAAATAAAATGTGATATAAGGCCAAGAAAAAATAGGTCCGTCTAAAATACCTGCACGCATCAAGGAAATAAAAAATAAATAAGCATATTATATAGTATACAAATATTGAATGCCTGAGCGTGCAATAGTAAAAACTATATCACAAGGTCAAATTTGGATTTTTCCATTGCACGAGGCGAAGCCGAGTGTAATGGAATAATCCAAATTGAACCGAGTGATATAGTTTTACTATTGCACAAACAAAAGGCATTCAATATTTGTTTTATATCATTATATCACATCATTCTTGTCCAGCCATAATGATAGTAAAAACTATCACATGGTTGAAATTAGGCTTATCATGATATAACAAAAGTTATATGTGAGACAGACATTGTTCTACTACTAGAAGATAAACCTCTCAGGTAGGGTTTTCAGTAGGGGTTAGGTGGTTTTTTAAACAATTTATCACAAAGTTTCAAATTGTACTGTAAGCTTCTTAAATGTTCAAAATACTTTTTGAAAATTGCAGAATTTCTTTTATCGTATGTTAAATTTAAAATAAAAAAAATAAAAAATGTCGATCAGGCTCGTAAAACAGGTTTTTATTCTTTGCCGTTATCTATAATTCTTTAAACAATAATTAATTCTGAAAATAACCAGAATGTGTTTTACTAAAATGCTATACAAAAATTCTCTAATAATAAAACAATGCTATTCATCCATTTCATTATTGTAATTATACTTCAAACAATGGGCTTTTCTAAATTGCAATTCCCCGCATATTGAATGCCAAAGTAAAATAATGATGATGACCGTACACAAAATACCACAAAGGATTCTTTATAATGAGAAAACATGTACAAATGACAGCTGCTATCTTTTTGATAATGATAAAATACATGTATACGTGACTGGAAGCATGTCATTGCCAGGTGAGCCAGCAATCTATGTGTTATATTGAACATAATAAGTAAATACAAATATGTTGATTTGCAATAAATGTCCAGTATTTATGATTTTGCAGAATGGAAACATATCCCCAAATAGCATCCTAATTCCAAATAGAATGTCTGCAACCAGCATGCTAAGCGCTGCATAGATTCCACTGTCAACCAATCTTGACATAGAAAAACATTATTTGATTACAAAAAAACACATTAGAAAAACGGTTTACAGTGTTGCATATGCTTCTATCCAATTTTAGTATTAAACCCTTTCAATATGCACCTTTCACATTGTGTCTGATAATAAACAAGAATGCCTTATGTGCTGAACCATAGCTGCAATTAGTGAAGTGTAGCTATTCATATAGTGCTGCCCAAAATATTAGAATGATTGTTTTTGGGGTAAGATTTTACCAGGTCAGCTTAAATTAATATCAGTTACTGTTACTTTCAATGCAAAAGTATCAGTTCCTAGGGCATTTAATTTCGCGAAATTAAATACTGTTAAGATAGTAGTAATTCTAAATCTGTGAAATAAAGAATACCACAGGAAACTTCTGCACCAATTTCAATGAAGTATTTCTGAACCTGAAATGACACATTCAGCTCCTTGGCTCTCCCATATGTAGCCATGTTGGAATGTGGTGGTGAATTGAGACAAAACATTGGGGTGTTATTCCAGATAATGGAAAAGGTTAACATTCTTCAAAATAATTAAAACAAAACAAATCACCCAAAATAAACCAGACACTCAAACTGGGAGAGTGTAATTTAAAAGCATATGCAAAGTAGTTATGTGAGTCAAACGCTTTTCAAAGCACTTTTTAAAGCACTCGTCTGAAGGAATAAAAGGGGAAAACAGTTAGTAGAATCTAAAAATGTACCTTTCAACAGTTTTTAATTTAACACACATAGAACAAACCTTATTAAGCATTGCATAGCTGTACTGTTGTCGATATACAAAGCACCCCTTACACAAGTTGTTTAAAAACAAGTTATTGCATTGAATTGAGTTGAACAAATGTGATACGATCAAGCAAAATTAGTCTGAAGTCGAAAATATCACATTTTTACTTTCTACTTGATTGCATTGGCCATTTGCAATACAACATTTTTGCAGAAAACCCCATTAAGAATGTACAATTAATTCCAAATATATGAGCAAATGAAGGGTTTTCAAAACAAGAGAAAACAAAGAAATTCTATCCTTTATTTGGATATATCTCAATCAAAATCAATAATTGTGACTTCCGACTCATTTTGCTTGATCGCGTCATAAATGTGCATGCTATTTGCTGATAGAAAGCACCTTTCTATAGCAGTGTTTTGGAAACAAGTTATTAAAAGCATTTAGTTATAACAAATATGCGTGTTGATAAAAAGCACCCTTTCCATAACAAACTTTAAATTAAGCATTTAGTGAACAAATATGCGTGCTGAAAATAGTACATCTCTATGAATGTACTACAAAAAGCTTACCTTACGATATCGATAGCGCCCTTTTCGACGACTTTTCTTACGCTAGGATACAAATATACAATTTTCAAATATCTTGATGAAGTTCAATTTGCACCAACAGCGAGATGTAAAGAGAAGAAAATTATACAATACTTGCCAGTCTTAGTTCCACATTAACAGGTAGCTTCTATGGTTTAATAACTTCCAAATTGGCGAGAAATATATGTTTTTTTATCTCTCTCCGCGCTATAGTAATCCAAGCATATGCGTGCGATTATGGCCACATGCACACAAATTAGGTGGTATGCAAGCGTCACGCATATGATGAACAGTGCGCTTGTTTGTAGCCTTCAACTCCCAATGTTCTTCTGTACATTCATTCACTGCTGCAATTAAGGAGGCTTTGCCAATTTGGAGCTGATCAAACTATAGTAGAAGTCAGTAGCGTAGACAGAGGGGGGGGCGGGGGGCGGTCGCCCCCCCCCCCCCCAATATTAGAGTCGTGTCGGTTAAGACTCGACACTGTCGGTCGAGATTGGCACTGTCGGGCAGTTGACCCACTTGTCAGAAAAAAATATAAAATAGTTGTAAAATGTGTACATAATAGTCTCCAAATTTATACAGTAGTGGGTTAAATAAAGGAAAATGCTATAGAGAAAACTGCTGAAAACCTTGAACTGTGCGATTTTTTGGTGACTGTGCGAAATTTTTGGGCTGTGCCATTTTTTTTTACCTTGCAAATTTTGTTGACTCCTACCCCCCCCCCCCCCCCCCCCCCCACTTACGTGAAATTCACGAGGTGACGGCAAAACAATTTGGGGCAACCTTTACGAAAATTTCACTGCACTGTCGGTTCACTTTCATTTTTCGCCTCCCCAATATGAAATACCTGGCTACGCTACTGGTAGAAGTATAATGACAATTTAAACTATAAGATTGGAAATCATTGCTTTTATTTAAAAATTAACCCCTCTACTTTATTCTCATAGATTATCAAGTGACACCCTATATGTATTTACCTGTTTTATCATACAATATACATGACGTCATAATGATGTCATGTTCCAAATATGGCAGCAATCATGCACCAATACCACACCCATGTTATCATTCAATATCTATAACATCATAACTTAGTAATATTCTTAATTTTGCATCAATAAATCACCCACTTTTTCATACAACATTGATATCAAAAGAAAGTATTGTTCCAAACACCTTAAAGGGGCATTAAGAGATGTGGTGGAGGCAGCGCCCTCAATTACAAAAATATATGATAAAAACTGAGATTTGTATATTTTTACAATTGTATTACATGTATGAAGTTACACCTATAAGGATTAAGAAAAATCAGCCCTCTTTGTACAACAAAACGTTGATTCAAAAAATCCTGATCGGGCCTGATCAGCATTTTACATGGTTAAGGGTGGTATTCCAACATATTTAAAACATTGTTTTAATCAAGTTTTGCTGGGTTTTTTTTAGTAGAAACAACAATAAAGGCAATTTTTAATGTTCATCTTGAATTCTGAAGTAATTAATTAAAATAAAAAGAATTCAACATGACATTGTGTCCCTTTAACATCAGCGAACATGCATTGATTTTTACAATTTATCTCGAAACAACACATAAACATTTAATGACCTATAACTAGCCCACCTATCAATAACTTTACCCTATATCAATGGCTTTTGGGTAAAAGAAATGTCAAAAATGGAACTGTTTAACTTTTCATATGACTTGCAACATGAACTTTTCATGAAGAAATGTATATGTTGTGAGTCATCGCGTATGTCATTGCTAATAATAACATAAATGAGCGTGTTTTGTGACTTGCATGACATGGTATTGCAGCATCAGAAACAATAAAAATAGGGACAGCGGTCCCAAATAGGTCGTCCGTTTATATGGGTAGTTTGGTTGCAATTGTACTTCATCTGTTTAAATGTAATCAATTTTAATCAACTTGACATATGCACCCAATTTTAGATCTTGACCTCAGATGACCTTTGACCTTGGTATGTGACCTTTGACCTCATTAACATATGAAGGTTTCCATATTGCATCTATGACCCAAGTTTGGTTGCAATTGGTCATTGTATGGAAAAGAAATGGACAAGACAAAAAGTGTGTACTTAATTTTACATCTTGACCTCAGATGACCTTTGACCTTGGTACGTGACCTTTGACCTCATTAACATATAAAGGTTTCCATGTTGCATCTATGACCAAGGTTTGGTTGCAATTGGTCATTGTATGGAAAAGAAATGGACAATACAAAAAGTGTGTACTAAATTTTACATCTTGACCTCAGATGACCTTTGACCTTGGTATGTGACCTTTGACCTCATTAACATATGAAGGTTTCCATGTTGCATCTATGACCGAAGTTTGGTTGCAATTGGTCATTGTATGGAAAAGATATGGACAATACAAAAAGTGTATACTAAATTTTACATCTTGACCTCAGATGACCTTTGACCTTGGTATGTGACCTTTGACCTCATTAACATATGAAGTTTTCCATGTTGCATCTATGACCGAAGTTTGATTGCAATTGGTCATTGTATGGAAAAGATATGGACAATACAAAAAGTGTATACTAAATTTTACATCTTGACCTCAGATGACCTTTGACCTTGGTATGTGACCTTTGACCTCATTAACATATGAAGTTTTCCATGTTGCATCTATGACCGAAGTTTTATTGCAAGTGGTCAATGTATGGACAAGAAATGGACAAAACAAAAAGTGTATACCAAATTGTTGACACACAGACAACACAGACAACACACACAGACAACACAGACGAAGGATGCTGCCATAAGGTCTCTTCCTACGGACGACCTAAAAAGGGGTATTCCCTAGTTTTTTTCCATTACATTGTTAAAACAGAATTTTCTCAAAAATCTTGAAAACAAATGTGTTATTACTAAAATCAAAACAAAAATTGTGACGCTGGGGAATAGTATACGCTGTGATCGACAAATTTTTGTTTTGATTATAGTTCCATGTATCAATCACATCTGTCTGAGAAAGTGTTTTTTCAATTTTATTTGCATACATCTATAGAAATTAATATTGCTGTTCAGCTCATTTCAAACAAGAAACATGTCAATCATTTGGTTATATGACAACTATTTCAAAAAAAGGAATGTTTGGAAATAACTTGATAGATCACACAATTGATCTATGGTGAGAAATGGTTTATAACAAATACGTTTTTTTAGGCTTAAATTTTGCACTATATACAACACTTATTTTGTTAAGGATGCAGTTGTCTCTCAAAGAAAACGTTGAGATATTAATACCAACAAAGGGAGATTTTTGAATGCTTCTAAATGACACCATTCTGATTAAGATTGGATACTGCTGTCTGATTATATGAAGAAAAATGACTGTAAACTTTTCTTTATTTTCGTTTTTTTTTTCATGCCTAATTCCATCAATATCTCAAAATGCCATTAAAGGGACATAGTGTCATGTTGAATCTTTTTTATTTTGATTAATTTACCTCAGAATTCAAGATGAACATTAAAAATTGCCATTATTGTTGTTTCTACTAACCCCCCCCCCCCCCCCCCCCCCAGCAAAACTTGATTAAAACAATGTTTAAATATGTAGGACCATGTAAAATGCTGGTTGCGGCTCATTTTTGAATGGATGTTTTGTTGTACAAAGAGGGCTGGTTTTTCTTAATCCTTATAGGTGTAAGTTTATACATGTAATACAATTGAAAAATATACAAATCTCAGTTTTTATCATACATTTTCGTAATTGAGGGCGCAGCCTCCATCACATCTCTTAATGCCTCTTTAACCAACATATGCACCCTTTTGCCGCGACAGTATACAATATATATAAAAGTGTATTAGTAAATTAAATGCCCTGTCAATTTCATCCCAATATGAGGCTTCTATGTACATTATTACATGAGACTGAATCAACTGTTACAGTATGTGGGATAACACCATGTATCATGACATATCTTGTTGCTCTGTGCACGTCACCACCATACAATGTCACCACCATACAGTGCACAGGGTGTGTACACAACATTCATGATTCAAATTTCCAATATTCTGTGATTACCACAGCAAACAGTGTCTACTTTGTGACAATTAGTTGTTTAAAAATGTAGGAATTGTATATGTATTTCATATCAAAGTAATTTCAGAATCCACTTTCTAAAAGACTTTACACATGAAAATATTTGGCTAAATCCAGGGTAGTTTGTCTCTAAGGTTTAAGCCACCCTGGTTTGTTTCATGATATCAAAAAGGAAATACTTCCGTTTATAGATCATTGTCGCAATACACTATGAAATGACACATATAAATAGCTGGAGTATCTTTGGGGCTCATTTTGTTGTGAGTGGACGGATCGAATGATTTCAACCATCAAACTACTGAGTTTTACACAGAGATTTGTGACATACATAACATACAACCTGTAGCATACAATCCAAAAGTCAGTGGATGGCAAGACCTGTTTTGAGGAAAGAATGCATCCAAATTAGGAGTAGGTCTACATGACAGGTTCTTTTGGTGAGTATCCTTAACATAATTATACAACTTGACATGGACCGATGATAGAAAGACCTGCAAAACAATAATTGTGTTTTTGTTTTTATTTTAAACTGGATACACTCTTAAATCACGGGTTGGAATTGTGCACCAAACCTAATAAAACCTAACAAACCTAATAAAACCTGAAAACAGAGTCAAAATTTGACCGTTTTTAGGCTGTGTAGTTAATCTGATCCCATTCTTTAAAGAGTGTACCCAAGAGTCCAAATTTGGTACAAGCTAACATAAATTGAGAGAAACTAATTGCCATAAAAATTGTAATTTTCATTTGCTGAAAAGTCAATCAATTATTTACTATATAAGTTTGCACATGGGGCCCTATTTTTACAGCACATCTGTGTATTTGCACACCCACTTATTATTTTTAAATATCTTTTATTGTGTATTATTATCTGTTATTAAAACATGTTAACATAATTTTCATTTTGCACGCCCACTTATTTATTTAGCCAGCATTGTAGAAAACAACACATAATCAAATTATTATTTGTTTAATTAATTTGCAATTCAATTTCAAGGTCAGATCTTATATTTAATTTCCGCATAGATACATGAAGCTTTAAAATGAACTTTGTATTTGACATTTCCTGAAATAGGGGCACTTCAATATATGGCATTTATAGACAGCTGATGCTGGAAACAGTTGATATCAATATGGATGTGGATTTAATGGTTCCAAAAATACATGTTGAAACTGAATTATTTCATGCTAAAATATGGGGGTCAGAGCATGATTTTTGAAATTTGGATAAAGCAAAAGTGTTAAAATATGGTGTCTTTGTGTGAAATTGTGCGCAAAATAGCATTCATGACTGTTGCTACTCATGCTTGTTTAAATAAGCCCTAAAACCAACCCTAAATGGTGTAAATAATGGTGGCAGTTTTAAGCTGCTGGATGTTATAATATAACCACTTATCAGCCGAGGTTTGCAATTATATTAAGAGCCATTGAGAGCCACATTTAAAAAGAAGACATAAAATGGTGCCAATTTTCCTGTTTATGTTTTTCCCTGTTTTTAAGAGCTGCTATCAAAGGCCAGTAATCATAACATTTGTTACTGAATTTGTTTCAATATGGAAACAATTGGTACATGCATTGGTCTGAAATCTGGTATCACTATGGTACGACTTTGATTTGTATACTCAAGTCAAACTTGAACACCCAATAGCTCCCAATGGTTTTTGCCTTCAGAATTTCATAAATCACTTTCTAGAAACACTCCCACACACCCCAAGCTCCCAACGGTTCCTGACACACCCACACATATCACATAGGGTTTGTTGATCAACACAGGGCTGTGTACGTGTTGGCCTATAGGCAGCCGCCATAGCGTTATCTGCACGTAGTATGGCCGAGTGAACTGACATTTCATTTTGTATGTACACAGCAATGAGGCTTGTCAGTCAGTGTAATATTAAAGGGCAGTACACATTATTATTGAAGTCAAGTCCACCAACCATGAAGGATTGTGAGGTATAGAAATGACATTATTGTTGTAAATTTATAGTTGACGTGTCATATTGTACATAGCATTGCAAAATACAGCTGACTCTGCAGCAGACTACAGGTGAGTATGCTGATGTTTGCTATGATAAAAAACCAGGCATGTTGCTCACTATACAGTTTGGTACCTGGGAGAGTAGAATTGTTTCTTTAAGAAGTCCTGAGTATAAAGGTTACACGGTAAGAGTAAAGGATAATACAGTATGGCATGAGAAATACATTCAAAATGATCTTGTGTATACAGTGTTTGATGCTATATTATCAGATACAGATTTTTGTGTTTCACACATTTTCGTGGGTACTTAATTTCCATCTGATAATATTTGGTTGTTTAAAATCTGAGTCGAGTATGTTGTTTGGAAGTCTCCACAATTCATAACAGCAGAGTTTTAGCACAAAAATACTAATTTTTATTATGAAATACTAATCCTAATTGTTTACTTTGTCTGTGTGCGCCGATGTCATGATTGTGGGATTTCCCCATTTTATTAAGCTGTTTTACGGTAAACAGTCAGTATTAGTTGCTATGAGTAAATATGTTTAAAAGGGTAAAGATAAGCGGGCGCTGGGTGATTTTTACCCCTCGGCCTTTCCGTCATAGCGCCTGGTAATGCTGACAATTATAAAAGACAGAGCGCTGATATTTTGCCCATAAACCAACGCTTGGTTGACACTCTGGAAGCTTACCCAAAACATCAAATTTCCATAGCTGATAATATTTTGTTGTTTAAAATCTGAGTCAAGTTGTTTGGAAGTCTCCACAATTCATAACAGCAGAGTTTTAGCACAAAAATACTATTTTTTATTATGCAAAACTAATCCTAATTGTTGACTTTGTCTGTGTGCGCCGATGTCATGATTGTGGGATTTCCCCAGCCCCTTCCATGAAGTACCTACATGTATCTTGCAAAAGGCGAGTTTACTTCTCAATTGATTCTCTAGACCACGGAACATGTGCAATGAATGCAAAAGGGAAAGTTACTTTCTGGCGTTTGTATCATGGCCGGAATACTACTACCGTCTTCTGAACGGAAAATGTATGCCTTATTTTATTGATTTAAAAGTAGCTCATGTTTGACTATAAAAAGCCCGGGGAGGGGCACTGACATTGAAAAAGGGTATAGGTATGTGCCGCGC
Source organism: Ophiura sarsii (assembly GCA_035610835.1). NCBI lineage: Eukaryota > Metazoa > Echinodermata > Ophiuroidea > Amphilepidida > Ophiuridae > Ophiura > Ophiura sarsii. The sequence continues at coordinate 96,667,217 of CM069442.1, forward strand.
TGAAGACCCCCTTTTTCACCCTCTGCTGCTATTTCTTATGACCCCCTTTTGAGCCTGCATCTGTTCTTAAGACCCTAATTTGATTGAAAAATAAAAAATCACAAAATTTTTCGTTCTAAAGACCCAATTCTTCGCAAATTTTGCGTTCTAAAACCAAAAAAAACGTGCATTCTTGCTAATCAAAATTGAACTGTAGACCAGTTCTCAAGACCTACGTTTTAAAAAAAATCAGTTCCTAAGACCCTATTTTTCGTCATAAAATGCCATCAGTTCAGTTCTGTAGCCCCCCTTTTTGAGACCCTGTGCGGCACACCCCTACCAAAAAAAAGTTGAGTAAATACTGATTCAAAATTGTGTGCTTACTCAAATGATGAGGTCGTGCTACAAATTAAACTGAATGATAATAATCGTTTGGCCATCAACCGTAACATCCGCACCGGATCTTGTGCACAGTGATGAATAGCTGTAGTGTTGTGCATCGTATCTCTTGTGACTATACGAGTCCAGTTTAATACCAATCTTTATTTTTTATGGTCTAGGCAGAATCTGGAGTATTTATTCCTAAGTTAATACAAACATTGATGCACGAATTTCCATAAATTGATCAGACATAAGTTATAATCAATATATAGATTTTTTTGACACGCAACTCAATATTCTGTTCTTTTCATATAGATCCATAGTGACACTTGTATAACCTCAGCCAGTTGCAAAACCTCCCACACACAACCGGTGCAGTCATCCTTCATGTGATCAACATACTGGTATAGTTAGTGAACATCTCTTTCAAGTGACCAAGGCTGGATACAACAGGTAAATGCATTTATATTATTTGATATTGACATAATTGTTCATGTGATATCTTATTTGGCTGGTTGTATAATATCACCAAGAGCTAACATTTATACACAGGAGAGATGGTGGTGGTATGGTCTATCTAGTGATCTTGCAATATTATTGTTAATCATTACAATACAATAACTAATATTCCAGAGTATAAAATAATAATATGTTGGTATCATCTATATTGACCATCCCTCATGGTGAGTACCTGTAACTGTGTTTATCATCTACATTAAACATCCCTTAGGCTGAGTTCACATAAGAGTATACGGTATACGCTATTCGCTATAAGGGCACGGCGAGTCACACAGAGTAGCATGCACGCCCTACTCGGAGTAGAGTCATTATCTTGGATTCCGTGACCATTTTCTTCCTACCTTAGTTTCTTAATGAATTTGTCATCTAGAACCATTTTAAAAGAAAATGAGCCCCCATGCATTTCTCAAAATTGACGGGAACATTCTGTTAAAGCCAACGATAATCATGAAATTGACCATTTTGGAGAAAATTATAAAAAACACAATTTGGTCTATAATTCAAAAAATAAATAAGATATTAAAAAAACCACCCTTTCCTAGGGAATTTTATTAGGATTATAATATAACTAGTATGACAAAATTTGACAAAATATATTTTGAGTTATCTTTGCAGAACCTAAAATGGGTCAAAAAACATTTTTATTTAAAATGATTTTCTTCAAAATGGTCAAACTTGTGATCATGGTTGGATTCATGGTTGGATTCATTGTTCATTGAACCCTTTTCTGCAAAAAAATGTATACTTTTATAAAGATTAAATGAATAATGAAGAAGTTACGGCAGTTTTGCGGAGGCTATACCTGGGGTCCACACCCCCCTTAAGCTACTGCTCTGTGACAAATCCTCTGATGCTATGTTTCCTTCCTCCTTCCTGGTTTTGTAATGCTTACATAATACAACTACATTATAAACGGTTGAGTTCAAACAGGTTACATTAGGCTATCAAAAAATAAAATAATTTGTCAGTTGGTTAACCTAAATTAAACAGAATTAATATACTCACTCTTAGGCCAATAAAAGGAGAAGGTATCTGACATAAATTTGGAACAATAGCTTTATGCTAATTTTTTGAATCTATTTTTATAAATGCTTATGCTAAGGCCTAAAAAAAAAAAAGTTTGATTGGCGTAACCTGACCGACCCTAAATACATCGCCGACCCTGAATATTTTTTATTATTTTGAGGGGAAAAAAAAAAATATATATATATATATATATATTTATAAAAATTGAACAAAGTATTAACGTTTTTGACTGTTTGTTTTCAATTTTGGCTATTTTAAGTCCCCATCGAAATGATATATTGTTGAACACAACGATACATTTTTGCCCGGCAATTAAATACGCTAGAGCTATGATTTGTGTGTACTGCTGTCTTTCCAAGTGTTCAAAAGTAGGTGATTTGAAAAAGAAGAAAAAAATAATTTAAAAAAAAAGAAATCCCGACCGACCTACCCTATTTGTTTTGGTCATGTTACGCCAATCAAACCTTTTTTTTTTTTAGGCCTAATTGCGGAATTTTGTTTTATTGAGTTTTTGGCCTACTTTTTTGTTGCCGCTTCGCAGCCAATTTTTATTCTGCTTTTTTTCCCCTGCCAACCCTTGCATAGGGTTATGCGGCAAAAGTGACTCCACATACTTTTGCTAGCGGTTATGTGAGACATACTTTTTTTCCTTCTTGGTCTTAGTAATAGAAGTTGCGAACTAATGGGGAAGGCAGACATGTGCGTTATGCACACTACGCGTTACGCGTTTTACTTTGGTATTTGATTGATTGATTGATGTTGGTTATCAGACTTGTTAACATATGTTTGTGTTTGTTTAAGTTTAATGCATGTACATTCTGATTAATATTGTCATGTCATGAAGTAGGTCAATACTTGATATAGTCACAAAAGCACTCTCACCTAGAGCGACTTGCCATTATTCACACATCAACATCAGCGCGTTTTTCTCAAAATAAAACATACACATTAAATGACCTATATATAAAAATAAAGAAAATTACGGGAATAACATTTATCCAATCAAATCATTGGCACAGCCCTTATATCAAGCATGTGCAACCTTTTGTACCAGCCGGGCCGCATTGTGATTTTGAGATCCATTCACGGGCCGCAGTGATTGTCAAACATTCCAAAACACATCCGGATACCTGCTTCTCTTCGCCATTTCAACCAGGAATTTTAACATGCATCACAAGTTTGTTCCGATGAATGGAATGCGCGCGTTGCGCGCGAAAATTTTCGACTTTACACTTATTTTTGCTATGAATGAGGTACATTTCTGCTTTAAACAAGTTTCTACCAAAACAATTCCATTTGGGGTACACATGCGAGCGTAGCGCGCGAAACAACTAGGTCTGTGTACTTTTGACCATTATAATTCCATGATTCCTCTTGCCAAATGAACCGACAGTGCCAATCTCAACCGACATGACAGTTAATATTGGGGGAATTTCCCCCTCGCCCCCCTCTGGCTACGCCACTGCGTCACCCTACTATATAATTATAAGGGAGCGACACCACTAAACCAATTCGCCATTTAGTGTAACCTAGGGAGTTGCGGTTAAAACGGGCCGCAGCAATGGGAATTTTGGGATTGCTTCGCGGGCCGCAGATTAGAGGCCGGCGGGCCGCAGGTTGCACACGCTTGCCTTATATGATCCAATTAGTGATTGCACCATCAATGAATTACAAATCCATTTAGCTATGAATGTCTTTTGATGTCTTATTTCTTCTTTATCAAATTTTCATTTCAGGGAAAACCAACATGATCAGGAACATGGCAGGTCAACCCAAACCCAAACCCGACCCAACATCTGGGCAGAAGGCACAAGACTTTTACAACTTTTTCCGTAGCGGCAACCATAACCAAATGCAAGAAAACCTAGTACAGCTTGCCCGTAATGACACACTTGACAAATCAGACTTAGCACTCCTTGCACTGATGCTCACAAACATTACAGATATGCCGGCACGACGTTTGGTGTTAGGCGATGACCAGTGCCGACATGCTTTGCAGACAATCTTAGAGACGGTTCGTCGCACCGAGGCAGCACACAACTCCAAGCCATGTGATGAAGACGTCATAGAAATAGAGAATTATATTTCGTTATCTCCGGAGTCGCCGCTAATACACGGTGATTTCTTTTGACAATTGAAATTCCAGAATGGTATGATGTGTAATGAGCATGACATTATGAACGGATTGTAGTGGTAGTCTAACAACTGAAATATGACGAGTCATGGCCCATGTCGCCCACTAGAACTTGTTGAGGACGGCTTTCATTGGTGATCAACTAAATCTGATACTAAATGATCATTCCAATACACAAAAGTAACATACAGACAACAAACATTGCGATAGGAAGCTTTAATCTATACTTAGAACCTTGAACGTTTACTCCAACAGCGACGCAAACTTAAGGCACAATATGATGATGCAAGAAATCATCTTCATCGCACATAGGACAGGGGTACCTATACTATGCTCAGAATAACTCAAGGTTCACATCAAACCTTACCAACTTTGGTAAAAATGTCAGCGAGTGCCTAAAATAGTCATCTAGATTCCAGGTTCTCCTTGAGCAGTGACATTAGAGTGTGTTCCACTCATTGACACTTCATTTATGTGCAGAAGCCATGGTTCACCCTTTATCTTATGGGCATTGAAATAATGTGCATGAACTGTGATCACTTGAATACACTCTTGTATCACTGTACAGAGGTCAACTAACAGAGGCCTGCTATAGTCTGAACACTGGTACTGTGAATAGTGTGAAATACTCAGAAATATCATTGCTCTTGTCTGAAGTAACCCAAGAGACAGAGGAGATGCGAGATATGAATAACCTGTATATTTTCAGTGGCCTATTATGTGCCTACACTCCATTGTGAATAACCTACCCGTATAAAATGATATAATAAGACTAATACTGGAACTTGCTTTTACAACTGCTACGTTGCGTGTGAAACCGTCACACTTCCCTGTATTATATTTTCAGTGGCCTATACATGTACATGTAGGTGCCTACATGTACACTCCATTTCCAGTCAAGTGTAATGCCAACATGTATTACTATCATAGATACAGCATAGTTAAGTTATGAGATCTTTGAGCAAAATCATTTGATACCATAAATTACATTATCAAGCATAATGGCATTTGTTGGAAAATGGTGAAACAAAACTAAAAAACAGTGTAAAATCGGACTAAAACGCCCAAAATCAGGATGAAAATAATTAAAACACATAAATATTTGCTTTAAAAATCTACTTTCAAATTTAAATATACAAAATATCATGCCTGATTATTTAATGAATCATAACAGCATATATACAGGGTGCATCCAAAAAATAATGAAAAAGCCCTTTGACCTTGATGTGTGCATTGAACCATGGAATTGCTGCTGTTTGTATAAAGTGTATTTACATCTTCTAAAAAGATGGAAGTAATCGACTAAAAAATAAGCCAACTGTGACAGCCAGGTTTTGTAAGCTGACCCCTTCCAATGGGATTTACACAGTTAAGACATTAAGACATGACTAAATTTAATGAGAATGGTGGTCTTATCAATGCAGGGCTTCATTAAACACCTAAATATCCACAAAGAGAACTAATATTTCTATTTCAAATGGCACGGTAGCTAACATTTTCTTCACAAATGTGGTTGGTTTTCATACTAAAGGGCAATTGCAGAACATTTCATTTTTGCAATGATTTAAACACTTTTGTTTGAATATTGCCTCGTCTACTATGCCAGTATCACAATAAAGTACAGATGCGTGCATGTAGCGAACGCTCACTCCATATTGGAATGGTGAAAAAAGGGGTTAGCTTACAAAACTTGTTACATTTTGTTTATATTTCAGTCAATTATAATTTCAGTCAATTATACTTTCATTTTTTAGGACGATGAACTAAATTGAATGCGCTTTATACAAACAACAACAATTTTATAGTTCAATGCACAGATCAAGGTCAACCCATGCAGTTTACATGTTTGATTCACCCTGTAATGCTTTTAATAATGTCACATACATGTATGATGTCCTTTTAATATTAAATTAAAGTACAGTATAAGTATGTTTTTTTCTATTAACTATCTCACTATAGTCAGCATCATAATACTATGGGCATAATTCCAACAACCCGGAAGTGTGTTCTGGACGCTTTCAAAAATGACCGCATCCTGATTGGTCAATTGTGAAATCGTCACGCGCATGCATGCATCGTTGTTCGCGCATTTCATGTATCTGGACGCTGCTCCGCGAACAGCAACAAAACATGCTCGCGTGAAATAACTTGAATTTGGTCCATAGCGTTATAACAATGACTATATATTTGTATATTCATCATCATCATGTGCTATCTTTAATAAGAAAGTTGGCCAACAAAGGTCTCCATCTACATTATGCGCGTATTAGGCTATGAACAAAACCCTGTTCTACAGGTACAGCCATTTTTTGTCTCGCCTGATGTAATCAGAAAGAGACTATGTTATCACTATTTCTGTCTGGCGTCCGCCGTCCGCCGTGTGCTAAGAAATACCTTTGTGATGCGATATCTGGAGATCCGTAAGGCCTATCTTGATGGGACTTGGTGGAGGGAAGGGGGTGGTGCGTTCTGTTGCTGATAGATTTTTCAAGGTCATCGGAGGTCATTCAAGGTCATCGGGGTCAAATATGCTTACAACTTTTGTGACGCATGGTGACGCGATATCTAGAGATCCGTAAGGCCTATCTTGATGGGACTTGATGTCAGTGAAGGGGGTGGGGTGTTCTTTTGCTGATTAGATTTTCAAGGTCATTGGAGGTCATTCAAGGTCATCGGGGTCAAATATGGGGTCAAATAAGATCCGTAAGGCCGATCTTGATGGGATTTGGTGGAGGGAAGGGGGTGGTGTGTTCTTTTTGCTGATTAAATTTTCAAGGTCATCGGAGGTCATTCAAGGTCATCGGGAGTCAAACATGGGGTCAAATAGATCAGTAAGGCCTATCTTGATGGGATTTGGTGGAGGGAAGGGGGTGGTGTGTTCTTTTTGCTGATTAAATTTTCAAGGTCACCAGAGGTCATCGGGGTCAAATATGGGGTCAAATAGATCAGTAAGGCCTATATTATGATTGGTTTGGTTTATAGATTGGTTTATTGAAAAATACAAAATCGTGGCTTAAAAGCCAAATTGCATTGCACTTACAATATTATAAAAACATTAAAATACATTCAAAGAGATACATTAAAATATAATATAAAATACAAAGACACATTTATATAAAACATGTGATACCAATAACACTCTCACGAGATGAACATACACATACCCTCAAACAGCCTTACCCACACGTTCCCCACCCCCACACACCCCCACACCAGACCTCTCCCACACACTTTCATAAATTTAACAATAAAAAGATCCTCTCACGAGATGAACATACACATACCCTCAAACAGCCTTACCCACACGCACCCCCACCCCCACACCAGACCTCTCCCACACACTTCACGAGATGAACATACACATACCCTCAAACAGCCTTACCCACATGTACCGCCCCCCCCCCCCCCCCCCCCCACCACCACCACACACACACACCCACCAGACCTCTCCCACACACTTTCATAAATATAACAATAATAAGATACATTTATTTATTTATTGCACAAAAAAAATTCTAAAATTATTCATTGTTTAAAAGTCTGACATAATATGGTACCGGGCTGTTAAAAAATCTCTTTGTCCTGAAACGAGGCTGGGAAATTGCACTTGAATTACGTAGGTTAAAACTGTGACATTCATTTCTTCTGGGTGGTAAAAGATATTCAGTCCTGACATTATGATCTAATCCTTTGGCAAACTTGAGAGAGTGATGTTCTCTTCTTTCCTCCAGACTATCAAGATCACACATGCTTAAGGCATCAGAATAAGAATGATACTTGCGGCCTAAGATAGTTCTACAGGCCCGTTTTTGAATTCTTTCTAGTCTTAGATTGTTTCTTGGTAATACTAGGATGCCATACAACGTCACAATATTCGATGACTGGTCTGAGGTAACTTTTGTACACGACAGTAAGCTCATCTTGATCAAAGCCAAACTTTTTTAGAGATCGTAACATGAACAAGCGCTTGTTGGCTTTGGAAAGCATGTCATCTATTTGAGCGTTCCACTTGAGATCATGTTGGATAAGTACACCAAGAATTTTAGCCTTTTCAACATACGGCAGTACCTCATTACCAATTCTCAAATCTAAATGACGCGGTGTGTCTTTACCAAACTTAACTTGCAATGCTTGACATTTGGCAGGGTTTAGATTCAGACAATTGGCATCTGACCATTTTTTTAAATCATTCAAATCCTCCTGAAGGTTGCCAAGTTCAGCAAAATTGCGGTTTTCAGCAAATGTCATATCATCAACATATTTCCAATAACGGGACCTAGCATCTACAGCAGCATCATTAATGACGATCTGAAAGCCAAGTGGACCTAGTTTGGTACCTTGATATATTGATGAGATTTGGTGGAGGGAAGGGGAGTGGTGTGTTCTTTTTGCTGAATAAATTTTCAAGGTCATCAGAGGTCATACAAGGTCATCGGGGGGTCAAATAAGATCCGTAAGGCCTATCTTGATTGGATTTGGTGGAGGGAAGGGGGTGGTGTATTCTCTTTGCTGATTAAATTTTCAAGGTCATTGGAGGTCATTCAAGGTCATCTGGGGTCAAATAAGATCCGTAAGGCCTATCTTGATGGGATTTGGTGGACGGAAGAGGGATGGTGTGTTCTTTTTGTTGATTAACTTTTCGGGGTCATCGGGGTCAACTATGGGGTCAAATAGATCAGTAAGGCCTATCTTGATGGGATTTGGTGGAGGGAAGGGGGGGGGGGTGGTGTGTTCTTTTTCCTGATTAAATTTTCAAGGTCATTCAAGGTTATTGGGGTCAAATATGGGGTCAAATAAGATCCATAAGGCCTATCTTGATTGGATTTGGTGGAGGGAAGATGGGTGGTGTATTCTTTTTGCTGATTAAATTTTCAAGGTCATCGGAGGTCATTCAAGGTCATTTGGGGTCAAATAAGATCCGTAAGGCCTATCTTGATGGATTTGGTGGACGGAAGAGGGATGGTGTGTTCTTTTTGTTGATTAATTTTTCGAGGTCATCGGAGGTCATCTGGGGTCAAATAAGATCAGTAAGGCCTATCTTGATGGGATTTGGTGGACGGAAGAGGGATGGTGTTTTTTTTTTGCTGATTAATTTTTTAAGGTCATCTGAGGTCATCTGAGGTCATCTGGGGTCAAATAAGATCCGTAAGGCCTATCTTGATGTGATTTGGTGTAGGGAAGGGGGTTGGTGTGTTCTTTTTGCTGATTAAATTTTTCAAGGTCATCAGAGGTCATTCAAGGTAAAATAAGATCCGTAAGGCCTCTCTTGACGGGATTTGGTGGAAGGAAGCTGGATGGTGTGTTCTTTTTGCTGATTAATTTTTTGAGGTCATTCAAGGTCATCTGGGGTCAAATAAGATCCGTAAGGCCTATCTTGATTATATTTGGTGGAGAGAAGGGGTGTGGTGTGTTCTTTTTGCTGATTAATTTTTCAAGGTCATTCAAGGTCATCTGGGGTCAAATAAGATCCGTAAGGCCTTTCTTGATGGGATTTGGTGGAGGGAAGGGGGATGGTGTGCTCTTTTTGCTGATTAAATTTTCAAGGTCATGAGAGGTCAAATATGGGGTCAAATAGATCAGTAGGGCCTATCTTGATGCGACTTGGTGGAGGGAAGGGGGGTGGTGTATTCTTTTTGTTGATTAAATTTTCAAGGTCATTGGAGGTCATTCAAGATCGTCTGGGGTCCCCCTAAAATGTCTTGCCTCCTTTTGCCCCCCCCCCCCCCCAAATTATGATGCTGGCGCCGCCACTGCATAGTCCAAAGGGGGTGGGGTACCATCTAAACTTTGAAGGGCCATAAAGCGGAAATGATTCGTTTGTGTTCCGCAATTTTTTTAGTACTGGGTAACATTTGAGCATCCCTTAAGGTATTACATCCCTTGCATTAACTACAATGCATACCTCTGTGACAGTGCTACATTGTATCATATGTTTCATCATCATTTCTTTCAAGTCACTTTTGATGAACACGCGAGACGCGCCGTTCGAGAACCGCCTTGTTTAAATTGGGGGAGGGGGATTTTCATGCACAAATGAATACCGACCCAATTTTGTTTGGTGTAAATCACATTCAAAAGATGTATAATATTAGTTGCTAATTAAGATGTGAATATTTTACTATTAAATCACTTCATTCATATTTTAAAACAGTTTTAGAAGAGTAAAGAAACAGTTTTAAAAATATTTCAGTGTATTTCCGGAAAGCAAAATCATGGAAAAAAACTTTTTCTGGAATTTCCAAAATTAGGGTCGGTAATAATTTGTACAGTAAAACCTTTTTTGTCAGTTTTCAAAATAAGGGTAGGTCGAAAATTGACAAATCTGTGATCACATTATTTCCCTAACCCTACATGTATATATAACAGGGGTAGGGAAAATCTGTGATGCGGTTATTTCCCTAACCTAACCCTACAAACAATCCTGAGGGCCCCCCAAAAAGATGTTTGGTTGCCCTCAAAGGGCAAAATGTTGGAGGGTCGTATGATTTTTTTTAAATACAAATTTCAATGCTGTTTATCGCCTCTGACATGTGGTGTTTATATTTTAACTGTGAAAGAAGAATTAAGACTTAAATATTAACAGCAATTTTTGAATTTTATGTGTTGAGAAAAATATTAAAAAAGAAAGAAAAAGCGACTGGTGAATTTCGCAATTTTTGGGTCGGTCGCGGAGGGTAACCAAACAAATCTTTTTTTTTCCTGATCGAACGACTCGATCAACCTGAGATGTTCATCCACCGTAGGTCAGGGGATTTTTCTTGTCACCTTATGTAAATTCCATACATGTAAATATTATACAAGTTTGAAAAATATATTTTGTAACATTCGCCATGTATATAAAGCTATTTTGCCTGAAAGCCTATATCTGATATTTGAATGTAATTCAATCCTCATAAATGCATATAAGGGAACCAATTACCATACTTGTACAGGGTGTCTCAGAAAACCTATGGTTCTATTCTATTTTGACGAATCTGTAGTCCAACTATTACAGCATTGCAATTTTGTTTACACAATGTACATATGTGACCTGTCACATCAAAATGGACATGTTGGAAGCTTGAGTCAAATCTGAGTTATTGGTATGACCTGAAAGAGCAGATTTTAAGCTTTGATATGACACCATGTTGAAGGTAATCGGACTTTGTAATCACAAGATATGATTTGAAGAAGCATATTTTTTTCTATTATTTTCTTTATATTTCACCAAATATATTGGCCTCTATCTCAAAACTGTGTCTGCCGACAACATGTCCTCTTTGACGCGACTGGTCACATATTCTTCTGGCTGCCTTTAGCCCTGTTCTATCAATACCATAAAGGGATGAGATGTGGTTCATTAGCTGCAATTCCAGCACCATCTTCTCCCATCAAATTGATGAAACAGATACGACATCTGTAATTTGAAAGTCAATTCATTACCTCATGAATATGTATGTCAGATGTGGCCCAATGAAATGTCTCACAATCGCAAATACTGTACGCGGACGCAGGTATTTGAAACACAACAGTTGACCGCCGTGCGAACCTTGTTTGGCACAAGCGTACTTCGAAACGCAGCAGACATCGCGCACATCACTCCCGATATCACTGGCCCTGAAACTGTTTATTTTGCAACTAATTTTGGGCTGATTTTAAAATGGCGATGAAATCCGGATCTCGAGTGACAGAACAGCATAGACCTACATTTGCTGTACCTTCAAAGTGGTGTTACAATGCCAAAATGACTAAATATTCACTGAAGATTTCCCATGTTCCGGCTTTTGTCCAATAAAGAAAGCTTATATTTAAAAAAGGGCTTTAATTAAAGTTCTGTATCGTCACATAGTTGGTCGTCACTCGTCAGTTGTTGTTAGTGCTTATTATATATGCTGATTTGTTTGTTGCTTCTGCAATTATTCACTTGAACTTGGGCCTTAATTCACATTCTGATATGATGATGGGCGGTCAGTGTCAATTGTAAGTAATATTAATAATAAGCTTAAATTTGTACCGGTATAGGCCCAGGCCCCCGGCAAAAGCCCTCAACTCAAACTGACTGTCATCATTGATCATGACTTTCAGATTGCGACGATTCCAGGAGAGGATTTACCCGGACAGTCACCACTAATGATGACGATAATCTGTACAATTAAAATTAAATTAGCGAACGTGAAGCAGAGAGTAGAAGTCCGAAAATAATTCAAATACAGAAGTGCAGCAAAACCGCATAGTGATTGATTTTGTCTGGGGATTTTGTTTAAAAAGACTAAAACAAAGCCAAAGCACACCACGATTTGCAGGGATAAGAGATGCACTGGCACGATTTACTGACTATAGTTTTGTATGTAATCCCTAAAATCAGAATCAGGAGGGAATCAGGCCGAGATCAGTTTACGATTTAGAAATGGAGTGAAATGCACCCTGCAATATGCAATGCCTTTCTGCTTTATACATTTCGCTAGGCCTAGCAAAACTTACCTACTTGGTAGAAAAGCCTAGGCATTTGTCAACAAAGAACTGACGGAGAATATAATATTCCAATCATCTACATGTTTTTTGATAAAGAATCAACCAATCTTTGGTCACATTTTCGCATTTATCTTCGTCCTTGATTTTAATTTGAATCGTTTTAGAGGCAGGGAATTACTCGGGGCCCCTGAATCTGTTCACCATTTTACGACGGCTTCTTCCCTGACAACAGTCGGACGATTATCATTTGATTGGCTAATTCGTAAATGACATATCTCATCAATATTAATATCACCTTATTTGGAGGTTGGGGGATCCCCCGGATGGATTGATTCATCATTTGACCACAGGGAAGAACATCAAATGTTAACTAAATCTGAAATATATTTCTTATTATACAGGGTGAATCAAAAAGAATTGCGCACGATTTGAAACGGCCATTTGACCTTGATGCGTGCATTGAACCATGAAATCATTGTTGTCTGTATAAAGTGTTGTTAATCTGGTTTATCCTCCCTAAAAATGAAAGTAATCGACTAAAAAATAAGCAAACTGTGACACGTTTGGTAAACTGTCCGTATTTTTCGCCATTCTTCCCTTTTTAATTCACCCTGTATAAAAAATATTTGATAATGAATGAGGTTAAATACTTTGTACTGGCTAATTTTCCGGTAATTGTGGAAAATCAAAACAAATGGTTTCAGGCCCGCAGAATTTCCCTCGGGGATTCGCCCCTCGGGAAAATTCCTTGGGCCTGAAACCATTTGTTTTGATTTTCCACAATTACCTCAACACAGCCAGTACGCAGTATTTAACCTCTAATTGTATAACATCTGGCTTCCTCTGGACAGTGACGTAACTTAACAGGCGCAGCTTTTACTCACGCGTATTTATTTTCCGCCTTTCAATGCTCGTGTGTATACGCCAGCGCCGTGATTAGGCACGCGCGTTATGTGCTGCAATTAGTAGAATACGCAGTTACGTCACTGTCTCGTGATGGCTATAAATAGACTATAGACAGTGTAGCTGGAAACACTTGGTCACTATTGGGTACCCTGTCGTACGTATTACATTTGAAACCATTATTTCATAATGGTAAGGTTTGTAACACTAATTTACAAACAAATTCATTATTTTATTTTAAAAACACCTTTGCTTTCATGAATTCATATCTCTGCAGGATCAATGTCGTCGACTAGACTATTGTTTACACGGGTCATTAAGCTTATCTCATGAGAGATAGTGGGAGCTAAATTTATGAAAAAATAGATGTAATACACTTACAATGAGTGGCACAGGACTCAATCTTACCTAGAGCATCAGTTTCTATAGATAAGTTTCCAATATTTATAACTGTTTAACAGTTTCAACAGAAAAGCTTTATTTTCATGACACCATACACATTCATAATTGGAAAAGGCTGTCACAGCTATCCAATTTTATTTTAAAAAGACTAAAATTTGTTTACCATCGACCTGAAATAAAAAAAAAGAGGTGTGGATTATATACTTCTTGTTTCTTGATTTTATGTGTTGTTCTGTTCATTGAAATGACTCAGTCTCATGACCCATGCAACTACAGGGTGGCCAACAAGTAGTGAGGACACCCTTATTGTGTTATACAAATTATCAGAATATTAAACTAGATTTAAATAGCTGAGAATACATGAAATGTTAAGGTTATATTTTCTATGAATCTTTTACAGTTACAGTACACGAGCCAATATGGCATATTTGTTGAATATGGGGGTCATAAAATATATTCTACTTCCTAACTCATAACTTTTAACGTGGCCGTATGAAATTTTCCACAGTTGAAGCTATAAATCTCTTACAAATTCACATATATTGGTCTGAATACTGGTTACACCTTTCTGAAGGTGGGGTGAAAGCCAAATTAATATTTTGTGTAACCGAAACAGACAAAAATCAGCAAAATATCTCGTAAGTGCTAAACATTTTGGCCAATTCTAAGACACAAATGTAGCTACCGGTCAAGTATCCCGTTCAAGATTTCAAATATATCCTAAACAGACTCTACAAATTCAAATATAATTGATCAGTTGGAAAAAAATAGGCCCTCTGTTTAGATCGGACCAGGTCAAGATAAACATCAAGTTCAATGCACTACCAAGGAACACTGCAAATATCGTATTTGCTGTTTATAAGGTTCTCTAGGGATTTAATATTGCGAATTTTGCGAGAGATGTGGATTTTTGCGAAATTAAATACCTGCGAAATTGACAATTTTCCATTGAAAGTAACAGTAAAATGTCCAGATTCGCAAAATTAAATGCCTTCTAAAATAGCAGGCATTCTAAATTTGCAAAATAAAGTACCCCCTTTCCTTCCCTAGAGTAAAAGTATTATGAAACAAAGATGAGCTGATCTAGATCTACAATCAAGGAAAATAATAGTTGCACACTTGATACAATTTAATACAACTATCCCTGTGCTCACAATAGAGAACCGACTTGGGACATAGCACTCTTTAATAGCACGCAGAGGTCTCCCCTTCTCTCTCATCCTTCCCCCCCCCCCCCCCCCCCCCCCCCATTAATCAATGTTGAGAGAGCTGCCAAAGCTTCTGATGACATGTGGCTCGGATCAACATTGCCTCGGGGGAGAGGGGCACTTTTTTCCTTAATTGGGACAAAGTGTGCCAACCTTTTTTTCCTTGATTGTCTGAGCGAAATATTAAATTCACCATCTGAAATCAGTCTTTTGGCTATATCTTTCAAACGAAATGTCGGATTGTGATCAGATTTCGCCCAATTATTCACAGGAATAGTGTTAATATTTCCTGAAATTGACACATATGCATCAAGTCATTTAGGGATCGGTCACTCAATACTAACGTAGCATATACGTAAAACATGTTATTTCAGAGTTGACAAAAAATATAAAAAAGTTGAACCTAATAAAGTGCCTAAATATATGTGTCTAATTCAGTCTTTTTGAACTTATAAAGGTATCACAAAAGTGTGATGCATGTTTTGTTTTGACAATAAACCAAAGTTGTCAAGCCATGCGTACACCGTAATAATACCCCTATATCTTGTTAAAGAGCGAGTAAATCAGCAATGATTGTTGAATAACATGATTAATATACTTTCCACGCGGCAGGCAGCTGCAGACGACATTCCAAAATGTCACCAATTGTTTCAAAAATGTCAAGATTATTGAATTTCATCACCATATTTGGAATCACCTTGACAAATGCATTAAAATAAGTACAAACATTCCTAGTATTGGTTCAGTAACCCTTGTGATAGACTTTGAAAGTTGGGGAAGGTTTCTGAAAAATCTGTTTTGTGTATGGTAAAAATAAGAGCCGCGTGGAAAGTGTTAAATACAGCAAAACATTAACAAAATCAAGAACGTTATTATCATTCAACAAATATATAGATGACATAATGATAATGGCGATCAAAACAATAATGGAAATTATGATCGTTAGACATATTAAGAAAATGATATAAATTAAGATCGTTTATCAAACAGAAGTTTGGACATGGAATCGAACCCAGGGCAAATGCGTGCAAGACTCACGGCAGAACCGTTACACCAAACGGTTTGTATGCATGATGTAACTGACTTTTACTTGATCAATGCATATGTATTGTCATTGCGCAATGGCGATTCATTTTCAACGGTTCACCGTGAAAAATGATCAAATGTGTCATTATTACGACATGCCGAACTGTTTTTTCCATGGATAGTTGATTAGTGGACAAAAACCCGTCTTATAGACCATTTTAAAGAAAATAGGAATCACTGCATACCTACTTTCGAACGGTTCACCATTGATGAAATAAAATAAATCTATAGTGTCATATATTTATTATTTCAACACGGTGAACCGTTGAAACATACATATGATGCGACTCATTTCTTCCCATAAATAGCCTATAAGTTTAAAATAAGTTCAATAAACACTAATCCATTGAAAAAACAATTCTGCATTTCATAATAATGACAAAATCAGATGATTTGTGATGGTGATCCGTTGAGAATGAATCACCATTCCTATACATGACTTTTATAAGTAGTATATAATTGACACGCAATAACAGATCAAGCCTGTCTAGTGTAGCGGTTAGCTATTGGGGTTTGAGTTCTGGTGGGCCCGGGTTCGAATCTCGGGAAGGTATTTTATTTTGTTTAATTTGCTTTTAATGGTTGATTTTTTATTTATTTAATTTAATTGATTGATAATTTAGACCCACATTTTACGCTGTTTCTTAAATCATGGTCACGGTATCTTACATATATATAAGCCTACATTATTATGGTACCAAAAGGATGCACACGATGTTCACAGTTTTCCAAGGAATTTATGTAAATGAATTAATTCTTTTTCATTTGTGACTAACAGGGATTAGTTTGTTAATTTGTTATAAAATGCATTGAATTCAGGAGGTACTTATATCTTAATAATAATGTTAACATAATAAAAAACTTTAAAAATAAAAACAGAAACAAATCTGCATAACTTTTCTAATCCTTATACACATGTAGTAAAATGCGTATGAACAGTCATTTCAAAATGATTTTTCGTTCTTCTATCTTATATAGATAGAGCTTCGTCTTCATGTTGCATTCTTTTGTATGTGACTTTATTTATTTCCCATAGTGGTATTTTGTAATGCCATGAAAACATAACATGTCATTGTGTCCTTAATTGCTATCTTCTGAAGATAGTAATATTTACATGACCCATACTAATTGCCTATTATTATAGACCTATAGCCCCACACAGTTATCATACATAGGGCTTAGTAATTAATGAGCAGTCCTTAATACACTGTTGTGTGAACTTGTATGCCGTTTGTCAAATGTTGATTAAAAATAAATTATTGAATATACCAAATGTAATTGTGCTTCAACATTTTGTTTTAAATCCATAAGAATAAATTGCAAAAAAATAACATGTTTTTACGTATATGCAACCATAGTACTGAGTGACCAAACCTTAAATGACTTGACTCATACGCGTCAATTTCAGGAAATATTAACACTATTCCTGTGAATAATTTGGCGAAATCTGATCACAATCCGACATTTCGTTTGGAAGTTATAGCCAAAAGACTGATATCAGATGGTGAATTTAGAATTTCGCTCAGACAATCAAGAAAATAATAGTTGGCACACTTGATACAATTTAATACAACTATCCCTGTGCTCACAATAGAGAACCGACTTGGGAAATAGCACTCTTTAATAGCAGGCAGAGGTCTCCCCTTCTCTCTCATCCTTCCCCACCCCCCATCAATCAATGTTGAGAGAGCTGCCAAAGCTTCTGATGACATGGGGCTCGGATCAACATTGCCTCGGGGGAGAGGGGCACTTTTTTCCTTAACCCTAACCCTAGAACGTGGCAGTGGGGATGGAACGAAGAACAGGGGGAGGGGGTTAAATAAACAAGGCGGTTCTCGAACGGCGCGTCTCGCCTGTTCATCAAAAGTGACTTGAAAGAAATGATGATGAAACATATGATACAATGTAGCACTGTCACAGAGGTATGCATTGTAGTTAATGCAAGGGATGTAATACCTTGAAAAATTTAATCAACAAAAAGAACACACCAACCCCCTTCCCTACACCAAATCACATCAAGATAGGCCTTACTGATCTATTTGACCCCATATTTGACCCCCGATGACCCCGAAAAATTAATCAACAAAAAGAACACACCACCCCCCTTCCCTCCACCAAATCCCATCAAGATAGGCCTTACTGATCTATTTGACCCCATATTTGACCCCCAATGACCCCGAAAAATTAATCAACAAAAAGAACACACCATCCCTCTTCCGTCCACCAAATCCCATCAAGATAGGCCTTACTGATCTATTTGACCCCATATTTGACCCCCGATGACCCCGAAAAATTAATCAACAAAAAGAATTCACCACCCCCCTTCCCTCCACCAAATCCCATGAAGATGGGCCTTACTGATCTATTTGACCCCATATTTGACCCCCGATGACCCCGAAAAATTAATCAACAAAAAGAACACACCATCCCTCTTCCGTCCACGAAATCCCATCAAGATAGGCCTTACTTATCTATTTGACCCCATATTTGACCCCCGATGACCCCGAAAAAATAATCAACAAAAAGAACACCCCATCCCTCTTCCGTCCACCAAATCCCATCAAGATAGGCCTTACTGATCTATTTGACCCCATATTTGACCCCGATGACCCCGAAAAATTAATCAACAAAAAGAACACACCATCCCTCTTCCGTCCACCAAATCCCATCAAGATAGGCCTTACTGATCTATTTGACCCCATATTTGACCCCCGATGACCCCGAAAAATTAATCAACAAAAAGAACACACCATCCCTCTTCCCTCCACCAAATCCCATCAAGATAGGCCTTACTGATCTATTTGACCCCATATTTGACCCCCGATGACCCCGAAAAAATAATCAACAAAAAGAACACCCCATCCCTCTTCCGTCCACCAAATCCCATCAAGATAGGCCTTACTGATCTATTTGACCCCATATTTGACCCCCGATGACCCCGAAAAATTAATCAACAAAAAGAACACACCATCCCTCTTCCGTCCACCAAATCCCATCAAGATAGGCCTTACTGATCTATTTGACCCCCGATGACCCCGAAAAAATAATCAACAAAAAGAACACCCCATCCCTCTTCCGTCCACCAAATCCCATCAAGATAGGCCTTACTGATCTATTTGACCCCATATTTGACCCCCGATGACCCCGAAAAAATAATCAACAAAAAGAACACCCCATCCCTCTTCCGTCCACCAAATCCCATCAAGATAGGCCTTACTGATCTATTTGACCCCATATTTGACCCCCGATGACCCCGAAAAATTAATCAACAAAAAGAACACACCATCCCTCTTCCGTCCACCAAATCCCATCAAGATAGGCCTTACTGATCTATTTGACCCCCGATGACCCCGAAAAAATAATCAACAAAAAGAACACCCCATCCCTCTTCCGTCCACCAAATCCCATCAAGATAGGCCTTACTGATCTATTTGACCCCATATTTGACCCCCGATGACCCCGAAAAATTAATCGACAAAAAGAACACACCATCCCTCTTCCGTCCACCAAATCCCATCAAGATAGGCCTTACTGATCTATTTGACCCCATATTTGACCCCCGATGACCCCGAAAAATTAATCAACAAAAAGAACACACCACCCCCCTTCCCTCCACCAAATCCCATCAAGATAGGCCTTACTGATCTATTTGACCCCATATTTGACCCCCGATGACCCCGAAAAATTAATCAACAAAAAGCCGTCCACCAAATCCCATCAAGATAGGCCTTACTGATCTATTTGACACCATATTTGACCCCTGATGACCCCGAAAAATTAAGAACAAAAAGAACACACCATCCCCCTTCCCTCCACCAAATCCAATCAAGATAGGCCTTATGGATCTTATTTGATCCCCGATGACCTTGAATGACCTCTGATGACCTTGAAAATGTATTCAGCAAAAAGAACACACCACTCCCCTTCCCTCCACCAAATCTCATCAATATAGGCCTTACTGATCTATTTGACCCCATATTTGACCCCGATGACCTTGAAAATTTAATCAGCAAAAAGAACACACCACCCCCCTTCCCTCCACCAAATCCCATCAAGATAGGCCTTACTGATCTATTTGACCCCATATTTGACCCCCGATGACCTTGAATGACCTCCGATGACCTTGAAAATTTAATCAGCAAAAAGAACACACCACCCCCTTCCCTCCACCAAATCCCATCAAGATCGGCCTTACGGATCTTATTTGACCCCATATTTGACCCCGATGACCTTGAATGACCTCCAATGACCTTGAAAATCTAATCAGCAAAAGAACACCCCACCCCCTTCCCTGACATCAAGTCCCATCAAGATAGGCCTTATGGATCTCTAGATATCGCGTCACAACGCGTCTCAAAAGTTTTAAGCATATTTGACCCCGATGACCTTGTATGACCCCCGATGACCTTGAAAAATCAATCAGCAACAGAACGCACCACCCCCCTTCCCTCCACCAAGTCCCATCACGATAGGCCTTACGGATCTCCAGATATCGCGTCACAAAGGTATTTCTTAGCACACGGCGGACGGCGGACGGCGGACGGCATACGGCATACGGCATACGGCATACGGCATACGGCGGACAGAAATAGTGATAACATAGTCTCTTTCTGATTACATCAGGCGAGACAAAAATGGGAAAAATTATGTCCGCCGGCGCCGGGAGTTGAACCCGGGTCGGCCGCGTGACAGGCGAGATATACTAACACTCAGCCACGGGGGGAGGGCTTCACAGGCTAAAAAATCGGAGACCATATATACCCGTAGTTTAGTGCTACAGGAGATAGAACTTGTGCGCGCGCAAGCCAAGTGGTGCTGGCTGTGAGGTGACTGTGAGACGTAGTAGCGTTAGGGTTATAGAATAAAAACTGTGTGGTGTCGTATTAACCCTAACCCTAGAACGTGGCAGTGGGGATGGAACGAAGAACAGGGGGAGGGGGTTAAATAAAAAATGGGAAAAATTATGTCCGCCGGCGCCGGGAGTTGAACCCGGGTCGGCCGCGTGACAGGCGAGATATACTAACACTCAGCCACGGGGGGAGGGCTTCACAGGCTAAAAAATCGGAGACCATATATACCCGTAGTTTAGTGCTACAGGAGATAGAACTTGTGCGCGCGCAAGCCAAGTGGTGCTGGCTGTGAGGTGACTGTGAGACGTAGTAGCGTTAGGGTTAATTGGGACAAAGTGTGCCAACCTTTTTTTCCTTGATTGTAGATCCCCTATGCGATGGATAGAAATTGAGAAATGTCCTGCATGTAATCGAGGCTATTTATTCTGCACAGAAAATATCACTAGGAGAACTGAAACGGCGTCATTGTCATACTTTTGGCTTCAACTGGCATCAATTGACATCAAATAGCTTCTAATGGCATCTAAAAGTTGTGAAATGATTCAAATGGCATCAATGATGCCATTTTTGCATCAATGAATTCATGTTTGACATCAGTGAAGTCATATTTGGCATCAGTGATGCTGATTTGGAATCAGTGAAGTCTTTTTTGGCATCAGTGAAGTTATTTTGGCATCAGTGAAGTTGTTTTGGCATCAGTGAAGTTATTTTGGCAACAGTGAAGTTATTTTGGCATTGTTATTAAAAGGTTAATCCTTATTTTCATACTATAAGATTAACAAATAACATTCAACTAAGCCAAAATAACTTCACTGATGCCAAAATAACTTCACTGATGCCAAAAAAGACTTCACTGATTCCAAATCAGCATCATTGATGCAAAATATGACTTCACTGATGCCAACTATGATTTCACTGATGCAAAAATGGCATCATTGATGCCATTTGAATCAATTCGCAACTTTTAGATGCCATTAGAAGCTATTTGATGTCAATTGATGCCATTTGAAGCCAAAAGTACGACAATGACGCCGTTTCAGTTCTCCTAGCGTATATGGACCCTAAATACGTAAGGCCATTGCACGGAAAGTATACCCTTTTTCTTAAGCTTGCATGTTTTTGATACCCTATTTATGTTACATATGTAACGTGCTCCGGCTTGAAAAACTACCCTAATTACGTGATTTTTGGACGCCCCTGATACCCTACTTGCAATGACCACTGAGCACCCCGGGGGTGTAATTGGATTTTAACTCATCCTTTCTTGTTTACATGGGAGATAACATATAATCAATTTACCTTGTTACCCATGCTGTGAATTGTTCTAAATTTGAATACAAAATGGAATTGTCCCAAATTTTTGTTGGCGGGATATTCAAATCGTTGTGGGATTGCCCTAACGTCGTAAGTGACATTTTCCGCCAAATTGAGTTATTAGTTATTTATGAAAATATAGGAAAATCTACACATTTTAAGCCGTTTTACCAGTCTTTAAATTGGAATTAATTCACATTTTTAATCAAATAATTATGCTTGTTAAAACAACAATTAAATTAACAAAAAGCCTCTCCTGCAAAATGACCTAAGTGTCGCTTACGACCTTCTTGCATTACTACAACAAAATGTGAACATGAAATGTGTGCAATTTCAATGGAAACTCATTATGCTCATGGACTGGGTTGTGCAGCAAAAAGGTTCACAAAGACAAACGAAAAATGTGACCGACTTTATTTTATCACACAAAGTTAGGAACAAATATATCATTCTTGCAATGTAAGAACTTTAAAACTTCAACTTGGTTGGAAAACAAGATGACTTCTCTCAACTATAGCAGTTTTTTGACCCACCCATGCAATATGCTTTTGCATCACAATGACAAAATGCAATTGCACAAAAGACCTGTTAGCGACTACAGTTTGGGAGGAAGGTAAAGGAAAAGATAGCAAATTGAGAAGACCACTAGGAAGCCATCTGGATCAGGAGGAGGAAGAAGGGGAAAACACTACCCGGCCTATTAAACGTTGCATAAACCGTGTTCAACATCAACTAGAGCCAGCATGTGACAAATAAGGACCTGTATGGTGACATGCCAAAAGTTTCGGATAAAATCAGAGAACGTAGAGCTAGATTTGCTGGACACTGCTTCAGAGGGTCCAATGAACTTGTCTACAAACTCATACATTGGATTCAAAAACATGGAGTAAGAAACCTTGGAAGACCAGCCCTTACATTGATATACTAAAGCGTGACACAGGATTACAGGTAGAAGAAATCAAGACAGCTATATTGGAAAGGAAGATTTGGAGAAGCATCATGGTTTGGGAAAATCACCCGACCTAAGTCAAGTAAGTCAATATCCAAAGTCCAACCTCATTCTGTCAATGCTCTAAATGATGGTTTCCAGTGAGACAGAGTTGCCAGTCTGATGAAGCTATGTATTATGTGGAAGTAAAACATTGTTAACCTTAAAGAGGCACTGAGAGATTGAAGAGAAAAATGAAATTAGGAAAAAATGAATTGTTTCAAAAGGTAAGGTACGTAGGAACCCTGAAGTTTAACAATTTATGGGAAAAGGGTTGCATGATGGGGCTAGATAGAAATTCGGTTGAAGCCATTTATGTGGCGAGTGCTGCTGATAATTTTGATGTGATCTACAACGAAATGACCAAATCGTTAAATTTTACACGATAGACAGCGAATTAAGGTAAATGGTTTCAGACGGTAGTTAATATATGCCCAAGTATTACGTAGGTGCAAAAGACCTGATTTAACCCTAAATTCTTGTGTTATATTTTGTGCGGATCGAGGGGGATAATGTTTGAATTTTTTAACCAAAAACGGCTGCAAATCCACCCGGATTTGACCCGCTAACCATCCGCGCCCTAACCTCTGAGCTAAGCTCCCAAGGCAACGATTATGCTTTGTCATGACTTCCCTCTTGAGTGCTCTAATCCATGCACTTATCTTTTACACTCATCAGTTGACTCACAATTGATCTTATTTTGTAACACTTTGCTTTGAGTGCATCCATCCATGTCTCTTGATATACTTAATGTTTTTTTCTATAGTGATCTCATTCACCTGATGAACCTTTGGGCGAAACAGACTGTTGTGAAATTAACATGGAGTAAATTTATTTGAATTCTTCTTCCCCGTATATACCCATACTAAATTGTATTCATATATACATACCGGTGTGATGGGTTTTCTTGATAGATGAGTTTCTGGCAGACCGATGTGGTTACTGAACTTTGTTTCCAAATCAACATCACTGCTTGATGATGTAGTGAATCGCTTGCTTTTGGAAGATTTCCTCCTTTATGAGAAAGTAACACAAATTTGAAAAATGTAATGAGTATGAGTAAAATTACTTAATGTGCATAAACAATATTTGCTAATGTGCCATCTAGAGTTCATTCAAATATTAACCCTAACACTTTTGAAGGATTTTCCAACGAAATTTTTTTCAAGCAAAAAAAACACACACAACAAGAGGTGCCACGCCCCGGGGTTTGAACCCACGACCTCTCGGTTACAAGTTGAACGCTCTACCAACTGAGCCACGGGGGGAGCTATGCTGGGCGAGTGTATTCGCCCAGCTATGTAGCCCGGGGCTATTATTTCACCCAAAAACCTCAGCGCCAGGTGGAACCGACAGGCTGGGAAATGGGATTTCATGGGGTGCAGGGCTGTAAGGGTTAAGAGACCAGAAGTCACTAAACTATACCAAAAAATTGCTAAATCGATAGCATTTCAACCATTTCCAATTTACTCATGAAATATCCAGGAAAACATCTTAAAGGTAGATGTTCTGATTGCTGGCCCGATTTTCAACTTGATGTTTTCTATTTTACATGAAAGGTCATCCTTAAAATTGCCACATTCCAAAGTTTGAGTTGCATAACTCCAATGGTTCTTATTTTAGAAGGATAAGGTCACAAGAAACTTGCCCATTGAGAAGTACACAAACTGGCTGGTGGTTAACCACCTTTGGCAGTAATTCACCACATTTCAGCCTATAATTTCTAAACGGAACATGTCTGGCCCCTAAGATTTTACAGAAATAATGAGAAAAATATAGGTATTCTTCTGATATCAAAATATCTTGATGTGAAAAAAAAATCATCGCCCCAAAAAAGTGATCGGAACTTTTATACCTTTAATTCAAAAATATTCTGTTACTAAGCAAATATGGAAATGTACCCATACCACAGTATGCACTGATAAATATTCACATACAGTTTGTAAAACATATGATGCAATGATACATTTACAATGGTATGCCCCCTCCCTGTATGGTCATGACATTGTTTGTAACATGACCAGTGCATATTTATTGATTTCTATCATTTAAATAATTTAACAGAAACATCCAGCGTGTATACATGGAATTGATTAACAAGAATAGTAGTGACTTGGATGTCTAGTAAGCAATATCACTTACTGATAACACTGTGCTATAACTTGTCTAGTTCACTATCTTCTTTATAGTTCTAAGTTCTTTTATTTATATATTTTGTCCCTGATGAAGGGTGGTATATCCACTTGAAACGTCGGTCTTAATTGTTACATTATTTCTGTTGTATTGCTTGTCCCAGTGCATATCCATGTGTTATTGTTATTTACAATTCTTATTGCAACTATAGAAAACGTTGCCAGCACTGTGAGGTTGTTCCAGCATCGTCTCTCTGATTATTTCGAATATACCGTGTTTTTCAATGTTTCATTATATTTTTGACTGTGGACTAATGTTTTTGTGTAGAGAAGGTCAGGATGATTGTTAATTCGAGATTTAGTGCTTCGTTTTTCCATGTTTTGTGGACAATTTCTGTACTCTACATATTGGATATTGCTGTTGAATTGGTACGTACTGTACATATAGTATTAATAAATACTCAATGTTTGACTCACAATCATGGTTACTCAACCGAGCACACGAGCACAAAGACTAATATTGAGCGTCGTCCACAGTATAGCCGTGATTACCTTCTATCATTTGGGACCACCAGGTACTGAATCTCACATTGACTGTGGTATTTCAGAACAATTTTGTACCCGATCGGCATCTTTTAATCTTTTAAAGCAGTCATGTCCATTTCATGCACCTCCAGTGCCTTAAAAACTCATGTCAACAAAATCAAAACATTGGAAAAAAGGTGCAAAGGACGTAAACAAGTGGCACACAAAGAGAAACCCTTTCCTGTCATACTTAACGGTTGCACCAAATAACACTGGCAAATTGAATTCTGATCCAAATAATCTCTGTGAATTACCCAAGCACAATGACAAACTTTTCAATATCCACCTCTGGAACGCCCGATCTGTGCGCATGAAAACCACTTCTATCATAGACAACATTATTTCAAATGACATTGATATTTTTGTAATAACAGAGACATGGCTGGCTGAAAACAATCCCGTGGTCATCCATGAAATGCTACCCCAAGGATATTCTTTCCTAGGAAATGTGATGAACACGGTGGAAATGGGATAATTCAAACATCAAGTCTCAGTACCCAAAGCACACCTACGGACACACCATTTTTCGACCATGCATGTTTGACCATTAAGAACGCTGGAATTATACTTATTTCCGTATACCCTCCTCCTCCAACAGAAAATGACCTCACAGTGAACTAATTTCTTGATGAATTTGAGACTTTCCTCACTGAGATAAGTCTATCTCCTAGACCATACTTCTTGGTGATTTCAACGTCCACGTTGACGTCCCCCAAACCTGTTGCATCCTGCTTCCTGGAAACTTATCTACAAAATGGTTTTCGACAACATATCACTGAGTCTGCACATACGAAAGGACACACATTAGACCTCATCATTTCTACCTTTGAAGAAACTAAATTGTTAAGGAGTGTACAGTATTACCTAGCCTAGGATCTGTTCACAAACTGATTCAATGCACCGTCAATTGTGAAAAGCCATAGATAAACTGTCTTTTGCAAATGATTTGCCTTCACACCTGAGTGATCTGGATCTTGGCAAAGGCTCCGCTGAGATGCTTGAGAGATTTGACACTTCAATATTAAAGGGGTTAGATGCTCACGCTCCTCTTCAGCGGCGCTCCCGCAATGTAAGATCCATGTCACCCTGGTACAATGAAGCTATAAATCAGGCAAGACGTGAGCGTAGAAGAGGCGAACAAAGGTGGTTAAAGAGTAAAAGTGAATCTGACCACGATGCTTATATTGAGCAATTGAAAGTTATAAGTAAACTGATTGAATCCGCTAAAGAGGACTATTACCATGAGAGACTTCATAATGCAAACAATAAATAGCAATATACTAAGCAGCTCCCTGATCATATTTCTGGGACTGAAATGTGTAACTCATTTGCCAGGTCAGTAAGATCAGAAAAGATCTTGATAACAAGTCTTGTCATGGAACCACCAATGCGACATCTGGAGAGTATTGCACAAATCATCAAAGTAAGAACGCATCATAATCAGCGTTTTGCCAGGTTACTGTTCACCGCCAAGGGCTTCGCCCCTGGACCCACGTGGAGCTTCAACAAGTTGATTACTAAAATGTGGAGCATCAGTAAATCTAGTTGAGAAAGCCTGCTTTAAACTGTTGCTGTTTTTTAATTATGTGTTTTTACTCGCTTTATGTAAGGTTGTGTATAACCCAAGTTGTAGATTAAGGCATTGTACTTTAAGTATTCCGTTTAATGTGTTATGCTGTGTTATGTTTTATTTTGTTAACTTTGTAAAGCGCATTGACCTCCTTTGACTAGGCGCTATATAAATGCTTGTATTATTATTATTATTATTGCTTGCCTTAGTATATTTCACTGTTTTATCGCTTTATTATCCCTTGATATTGCTTGTGTTCCCAAACCAAGTTGGTATATCTTCCTTTTATTCTTTGCTTTTTAAAAAGAATCAGTTAAAAAACCCTGTCAAAAGTTGATGCCAAATTAGATTTCAATTTTTTTCTTGATTTTTTTAAAACTTACTACACAATGTTTACACACCAAACATCACAATTTAATTGAAAAGTACAGTATATCAGAATCATTATATCTCAAAATGTGGAAATTGTATGAGTGGTGCCATAATTTGTTATAGGACTTTGAATATATTTTTTTCATTGTGAGAGTGACAATACTATTTGACAGTGAGAATATACACAGATTATATCCTTTCCCTTCATACATTTGTGACACTTCTGTAATATACAATTTCCTCTAAATCATTTGGTATATCCATCAGAAACAGAGAATTTGCTTAAAATACTGTTTCTACAAAAGTTGCCTACCTTTTTCCTTTGGGATGTGGCACACCTTCCACACCAGCAAACAAATCTGGTTCCAAAATCCGACTGATTTCTTTCTGAGCCTCTATGTATACTCTTTGAAATTCTTCTGCAGTTTCTGTATAATAAAAAGTCAAAATAATTGACATAATCAAGTCATATGTAACATTATACTATTTGCTTTGTGTCAATCTTTAAGCATAAAACATTAATTTTGACAGTCAAATGTTGACTAGATTTTTTTTAAGACTAGATTTAGTTGTCCATAAGACCATAAATTTTAGTCTTTTGGTAAATTAATTGACTTGAATATCTTGTGGAATGTTTTGAAACAAAGATACTATAGTCCGATTAATTATTGAACAAACATATTTCCCCTAGCGCAGGCATTCTCAAAAATGAACATAAAGAAATCAACCGATGAATGTGAAAAGTGACAATACCGCCGTTTGATCATGGTTTACGGGGAAATACACGTATTTCAAATCCTGTTCTTTAGCTATTGTGGGAAGCCTAGGCCTACCAAACGACAGGTCTTAAATTAAATCTTCATCTCCATTTCTCGCTTTCTCTCTAATGTTTCCAATTTTTCTCTCTCCTTTACTAAAGTCCTTTATCTAGGATAGGTGTTGATTTTTTACACCGAGACATACTCACTAATCCCGCCACGGTGCATTTTTAAATGATCACATTGATAAAGACTCCACTACACTGGGCCTATAATGATAAACTCTGATGATTAGCCGCAGAGTGTTGCGCACAGAAATTAATACACGAGCGTCTAATCTTTGTCAACCGGTTCAACGCGCACGCGTCACCATTTATTTTGCCAACTCAAAACATTCCACGCGCGTCTGCGCTCATTGTCGATTAACGCACGCGCTTTCATGCGTTACGCTTCCCGGAAATTGTGAACGCACTTCGAATGCGCAGGAAATTGTATGGCTTCTTTTTTCACCCTCGACATCATGAAAAAGGTGTTTTTTAACACACATTTGAGGTTATTTTGATACCAAGAAAAGAACGGTTTGTAATGAAACTTTGCATTTTTGTGGCGCATCAAGGCATCCTAAGTGGCGCGAGAGTGGTTACAGTTTGTTTTTAAAAAAAAATCATATCATGATATAGCCAGATTTCATAGGCCTATGACGGTAAGATGTATAAAGACAGCAATTTTTGCGCGCATGTGCCCTCAAAAGGGTAATATTAGTTATTATGTTGCCTACATACATATGTTAAAGTATTTTGTGAAGGGAATTTTGCCATTGTAAATTCTAAAAAATATGACCAAGTGGAGCTTTAACAAGTTGGTTACTAAAATGTGGCGCATCAGTAAATCTAATTGAGAAAGCCTGCCCTAGCGTATACGCAGCTACGAGATACGCAATTTGAGCGCATGTACTTGTGCATTTTTTTTAGCTCAAGTGCTTTGATGCAGCTACAGAGCGAGTGTGTGTGTACGCATTACGCAGCGTGTGTGTGTATGTACGCATTACGCAGCGTGTGGGTGTGTGTACGCATTATGCAGCATATGCAGCAGACGCTGTTTGGACTTGTTTACACACTACGCTATTCCACAATTGTTTGTTATTTATACCACAGTCATGTCATTCGTTTTTGGTGACTTATCATCAAAAATGTCCACATCAAGTGATGTCTTTGACTAGAGTCAACACTGCTTCAGATATGGTATGGTGGTTTTTCAAAAGGCTTCATGGGTATGATTATGAGTGAATTATACTAGACAGGCCTTGTATGACAAGTGTCCTAAATTTCAATTTGTAGAAGTGGACTCAACAGCTAGCTAGCTATTGAAACTGATGCCTTTAAGTTAGGAAATTGAAGACATTCTAAAAATGATATCTGAAGCCATATACCTCCTTTGACAAACCTGGGGCGCTCCAGGAGGGCGGTATAGTGTATACCGTAATACATCCATATGGAAGCTTGTGACATAGATTTAGTGCCAAACACTTTTGAAATGGAAGCTATTGCAATAAATCTTACTTATCTATTGTCAGGTCACCAAAAAGAAACCATATGAACAAAAATGGCCCACTTCTCGATTCCTTTATATGTGAAAAAGTAAAGCATACCAGTTGCAGGATGTATGTATTGGTTACATTTGGTGGCTTACTACTTCCAATTCCAGATACATGTGGAACTTATATTTCAACAACAAAAACAAGACATTATTATGAATACCAATCCATTGTAATACTTACGAGATTCAGAATCTGGTGAAACAGCAGGTTTGTCTCTTTCCTGTTTTCTTTTCAGTTTCTCACGATTGTGTTTTGACATCTGTGATAAATCAGTCTGTTTGGATTAAAAATGAAATATGATATTGTCATGTTTAATAATACTAATACTGCTATGGATATGCATGTTTACAACTGGTGCATGGATCATGGATGCAAGGAATACAATCGTGTGCAGCTCATTTTCCCCAATAAATCCATAGAAATTAATCCCTGACATAAACACCACCTGATGATGCAGGTTATATTATGAGACACAGATTGGATTATGAGACGCAGGTTGTATTATGAAAATCTGGATAAGAAAATTCACAATACCTAATACTACAGGGTGAGTCAAAAAGAAGTTGTATGAGAATGAATATTTGTTTAAAAATATACCAAACAAATTTGACAAACCAATGAGGCACGTTTTCAAAGAGCAACTTATTCCGCTTATATGTCAAAAAGAATCATTGAAATCGATCAATTATATCAGGAGCTATGCCTGTTTTAATAAAAGAGACCCTTTTTTTAGCTGTCCATGGAATGCTTAATCTTCTTGAAATCTATCCACTCTAAGTGGGCAGCAAAATGTACACACAGGCATTCATATTCAAATGAGATTAAAGCCCGGGAGTTTCAAACACAGATGGGAATGGTGTGCATGAAATAAAAAATCAGTGACAACAATAAGAATATGATTAAACATTGAAGGCCCACTTAAAACAATTAAGACACCTTAGAGGACAAACATCAGCAATCATTTTACTGCCCACTTAGAGTGGAAAGATTTAAAGAGAATCTAAGCGTTCCGTGGACAGCTAAAAAAGGGGGTTCTTTTATTAAAACAGGCATAGCTCCTGATATAATTGATCGATTTCAATTATTCTTTTTGTCATATGAGCGGAATAAGTAGCTCTTTGAATATGTGCCTCATTGGTTTGCCAAATTCGTTTTGTCTATTTTTAATCAAATATTCATTCCCGTACAACTTCTTTTTGACTCACCCTGTATGGTGTTTGGTCAATTATACTTGAAAAATCCATATATTGGAAAATCCAAACATACCAAACCCTTACAAATGAGTCCTGATATGGTTTTGACATGAATACCACTTGATGAGCCAGGTTGTACTATTAAGAACTGGTTCAGAATTTTCATTATACACTCAGGATTGGTATGAGGTTTTTTGTTCATTCTGAGCCTAAAAAATGTTATTGGTGAATCTGACCTACCCTAATATAAAGTCTAAACCTGAAATGTATTTATAAATTTGGCACAAAGCAAAAAAGTTAAAAATCAGTCAAAATGGATTATTTTTTACTAATTCAATTGCGACGCATCACATCAAAGGGTACATCGGGTCTATTTTTGAATAATTTGAGATTTTGACAATCTGACAGAATGTACAGTTTACAAAGGGCATCTTTTATGTAGGTATATTCTAATGTGAGCCTGGGGTCATTGAGAATACATTACCTTGGGTAGTTTCTTTGGTGAAACATTGACAGAACTACCAGGTGATATAGAATAAGACTTGAGTCTGGTGTCCCCATCAGTTGAGATGAGATTATCTTTATCCGTTGTCCTTCCTAGAGATCTACTGGTAGTATGGTATATAGATGAGTCTGTATCGGAACTTTGAGATTCTGATTCAACAGGTCCATATGGTATGCTGCTGTCACTTCTGGTTTATAAACAAAATCAACAAGAACATTTACATTAAGCGTGTGCAACCTGCGGCCTGCGGGCCACATGCGGTGGCCCGCCGGCCTCTAATCTGCGGCCCGCGAAGCAATCCCAAAATTCCCATTAATGCAGCCCGTTTTAACCGGAACTCCCTAGGTTTACACAAATGGCGGATTGATTCAGTGGTGTGCTCCCTTATAATTAGTAGGGTGACACGCTGCATTCAGAAAATATAACTCGAGGCGTGATTGCGTGTTACAATCCCTGGTTAAAATGGCGCTTGCAGCAGCAACAGCGAGTAAAAAGAAGAAACAATTACACAAAAAGAAGCGGGTATTCAATGAGCAATGGATTTCTCAAGCTTCCCCTCCCCCTATTACTCCTCCTCCGGACGTGTTTCGGAATGTTTGACAATCACTGCGGCCTGTGAATGGATCTCAAAATCACAATGAGGCCCGGGTGATAGAAAAGGTTGCACATGCTTGATTTACATGTTTAAGAAACAATAAAGTAACGCCAAAAAATAAGTTTGTCTCAGAAGAAACTTAAGACAGGCTCTGTGAAGCAAGAAAATGAAGCTGGTATGGGTACTTCACAATATGAAATTAAAATTTGAATAAGCATAGTCCAATAAATCACTGGCATCAGTTGTTTTTCTTGGAAAACAATATTCCATACAGTCACAACTTGGCTCACACCATCATTTTCAAAAGTTCAAGAAAAAATGGGGGGAAAGTTATGAGTTAAAAATGTGAATTTTAAAAACTACGCGTGCGGTCTTCTAAGACAAACTTTTTAAAATTCTTATTTGGCCTAATGATTTTCTGACGCCTCTCGTTGAATTCTTAAATTGGTCATATATTCACTGATTATGATTCTTTACAGACTCTCCAAAAATAAAATTGGAATGAGTGGTACATACTGCTGCATCTTAGTATGTTAATAAAGATTTTGTCCGATTTGACATGCAAAGAACTAGGGCATAGTTGGTACTAATGTGAACATCAATTGGTAATTTAATATGTACCGAATTTTGGAGACACAATTCCTTCCCTAGTTATAAATTGCAGACAATTCAAGTTGTGTGACCCAATTTTCTCACATGTTTTATATAATAGATGAAAGTGTTCATATAATTACCCTTCCAAAAATTGAGTCAAATCATATTTGGTGTTCTGTATTCATTTGCAGGGGGTATAATTATGACAAATTTCTGTAGTTCTAAAAAAGGTTTCAAGCAAGTTTTGATGGAGCAAAATCAGGTATAACATTGCCAGTAAATACAGTATTTTTGTTTTAAGCTTAAATTTGAGAATGAAAGTGCCTAAATGTAAGCATATGCTTCCAGTGGTTCTTGACTTCCATCATTTTAGCTCTATATAAGAAGCCTAAAAGGAAACAAATACCATCCTTGCTGATTGTCTTGAGCAAATAAACTATGTGGAAGAACAGACTTGTGTAGATTCAAAATGTATGCACCATAAGTAGGGGTAGGAGAAAAAAAAGAGATTGCAGGGGTTTTTTTCACCGACCCTCAACTATAATCACAAATACTGATTTGAAAGCCACCAGAAACCAAAGATTCCAGTGAAAACCTGTAAGAGCAGCTAGTAAGCATACACGTGTCGGAAATACCACAAAGCAGACATTGTTGTAATGCCTCATCTGTAAAGGTTGTGGGAATGTATGTTGTGTCGCTCATTCCCCCCATATAAAGGCCTCCGATTTAATACAAGCAAAAAAAAGTAATATCTAATCATGTCGGTGACATGGCTCTCAGCAAAACGAAGATGATAAGTACCTTCCCACCTGGGTAAAACCCCAGACAGTTTCATCATAGAAAACCAATAATGAGACATGTTTCATAATGTATTATACAGGCTAATATGATTTCATCACACACATATAATATTAATAGTATTAACTGTCATGAAATGTTGCCGCATTATCTCTCTTCAAATGAAATTGAAGCAACAAATATGAAACCGCTGTAGTAATCTTGTGACAATGAATTTTTCACTAAATGTTTTTATGACAAGTAGACTGATATCTAGGAGAAATAATGTTTGGTTTTTTTAATATATGAAATATATTTATAACTGTCAATATTTGGATGACGGTTACTAACATGTTGTTGGAGAACATTGCTTGTGGTTTGAATGGTTTCAAAAGGACTGCCCCTTGTCTGATGAACACATTTGGTTGTTTTATGATTAACATCAAAGTGAAGATATGGACTGCCCTTTATCTTATATACAGATTAAAAACTTCTCTTTGCAAAATAATGTGGTCAGTGATTATATAGATGCTAATAAATTAGATAAGGGTTTATAATAATGATTCATTGCAAACATGGGGGAAATGTTCATGAACACTACTGGTTATTTTAATAACCAGTAGTGTTCATGAAGATTTAAAAAACATACAGAAAACCACATGCACCTGAAGTCTTTGCCATTTAATATTCATTGTCATGATTATGCTAATTTACACACATAATAACATTTCCCTATCGGTTGAAACGCTATGGTGTTCATTACGTCATAAGCGACAGATCATTTGAGTTGAATTGAAGTCAACTGGCCACGACCGGTCGTTTCCAGTCAAGCGATCTCTTGATCGATGGATCAGGAAGTCGTTGCAGGTCCCTGTGATGGTTGCTATAAGAGGAAGGTTTTTTGGATTATGACGTAAAACTTGTCATGAGTGAGAAGCGACCTTAGTATGTAATCAGCATAAAGGTCACATAATGAAGCAGAGTACGTATTTGTGCATCTCTCGCGTGACATGTGTGTATGCCAACATCATGTGTGTATGCTTAGATTGCATGCAGAGAGATCAAAAACATATTTTTCTGCCAATTTGGAACTGACTGAAGTAAATACAACCAGTAATTTACATTGACAACTTACTTTGGTTTCTTTGGCAAAGGCAGGTGTCTTTTGTTGTCTTCCTTTGTTCCATCTACTTTACCATTTGCTTTCTT
The DNA here is from genome assembly GCA_035610835.1 of Ophiura sarsii. NCBI lineage: Eukaryota > Metazoa > Echinodermata > Ophiuroidea > Amphilepidida > Ophiuridae > Ophiura > Ophiura sarsii. The sequence continues at coordinate 96,702,345 of CM069442.1, forward strand.
ACTTTCATCTTCCATGTTGAGAGCAGGGTTACCAAGACCCTCCTTAGCAACATCGAAGCCTCTTGGGGTCTGGTTTGGAGTCTGATCATATGGCCGAAAGGGATACTAATAAGGGGAGAAAAGAAGAAATATATATACATATAACTCAATGGGAAATTGTATTACATATGAACTGTAATAAGTTAAATCCTGAACATTTTCTGAAGTTACTTCGCTATTTCTATAATCTAAACATTGTTATTTCAAAATTTGGGATGTATTATGAACACCATTGTTGTACCACATACCATTTTAGGATGCTGAATACCTGATGATATCTGTGTTTCAAAGGCATTTATGCATTATGAATGACTTCTAACACAGACAGTGGAAAAGGGTATCTTTAATGTTTCAAGTTTTGTTAATAGCAGTTATCTACTTCAGGATTTTTCATTTACTTGATGGAGATGAGGATGTGCTTTAAACCTACACCTAGCACTTAAAGTCCCAGACCAGGTGCTTTGAGGTTGGCTAATTCAAAATAGATAATCGGTACCAAAAAACTGAGATATTCATTAAATGAGCAAATTTCTTTCCCGCAGTTTGATACCTCATTCAATCGAATGGATACTTTTTAAGTTATGGCGATTTCAATGACCGCGCGTAAAAACAGCAAAGTTGCACTAGGTATAGGAAATCATTGATTTGTGTGTAATAACGCAGTAAAAATGTGTGTGTAAAACTCACAGCTAATCAGCAAAAGAGTTTAACCCTAACAAGCTAGTTTTGTGTGCGTATCGGGGGGGGGGGGAAGTACTCTTTTTTTTACCCGAAAAATCACCCAGCCCCCCCCGGGATTCGATCGCGGGACTACCAACTGAGCTAACTCCCTAGCGCATATGCGGCCATAAACTCTGTGACCACATTTGCCTGCGGTAGGTGACGTCATCGCGGCAATGCAGCAGCACGTGCCTGGAGATAGTTTCTGGCAGTGAGATTTAGTGAGATTCAGTGCGTTAGGGTTATTGCACATCAAAAATTGACATTTATTAACCCTAACCAGTAAAGCTAGTTTTGTGTGCGTATCGGGTGGGGGGGGAGGGGGGGGGAAAGTACTCTTTTTTTACCCGAAAAATCACCCAGCACCCCCCGGGATTCGATCGCGGGACCATCCGCACCCAAGTCTGTCTGATTTGTGTGTAATAACGCAGTAAAAATGTGTGTGTAAAAACTCACAGCTAATCAGCAAAAGAGTTTAACCCTAACCAGTAAAGCTAGTTTTGTGTGCGTATCGGGGGGGGGGGGGGGAAAGTACTCTTTTTTTTACCCGAAAAATCACCCAGCACCCCCCGGGATTCGATCGCGGGACTACCAACTGAGCTAACTCCCTCTAGCGCATATGCGGCCACAAACTCCGTGACCACATATGCCTGCGGTAGGTGACGTCATCGCGGCAATGCAGCAGCACGTGCCTGGAGATAGTTTCTGGCAGTGAGATTAAGTGAGATTCAGTGCGGTTAGGGATTGCACATCAAAAATTGACATTTATTAATCTTCACAGCTAGTCACACCCTTTTTACCGCGATCACTCTAGACCCGTTTGGCCAGATACCTAGGTGGCTCGTTCAGATAGCACACAGTTATGACAGTACTGCCCTAGTATGTCGCAGGGTAAAATAAAGTGTCCCATGGATTTGATACTGTCAGAGACTTGACACATGCCTGGAACCTAATGTGCACTATTTCCTGGACACAGTTATTTTCAATGCAGATTTCTGCCTCACAAATAGGCACATGGATTCCTATAGTTTAATCAACTCCAAATTGGTAAAGCTTCCTTACAGCAGCGAATAAATAAATACAAAAGGATGCGGGTGCACATGAAGGTAACAAGTGCACTGTGCATCGTATGCGTGCGATCAAACCGTGTGCATGGAGCCATAATCGTGTGGGTACCCTGGGATTAATTTTGCTCACTGGGAGATTAAAAAAAAAAATGGAACTGATTAAACTATAGAATGAAACAAGCTGTTTAGAGATATGGATATAATTCATAAGTTGTCTAGGAAAAACTGTACTTTAGGTCCCAGATTCTGGACTGTACTAGTATCGTCCGATACTGGAACACCCACTATCGTTTGATACTGTGAGGCGATACGGGAACACAGTTATGTACCAGTATCGTTAAATACTGGGACAAATCACTACTGGTAGTATGTGTACCAGTATGACCCGATACTGGAACATACAAACTTTCCAGTATCGCTCGATACTGGTACATAATTTGGTGTTCCAGTATAGACTGATACTGGAATGGTACTGGTAAATTTTATGTTCAAGTTTATAACTGTATCTGGGACCCAAAGTACACTTTTCCATTGTCTAAATTAACAAAGTGCTTGCTTACTTTTGATTTGAACTTCAACATCTTAAGGGTCTCAGGATCCATGGGTCCATCATCTTCTTGTTTTCTGTTATTATGATGACCTCTACAACACCAACAATAGCACCAACAGAAGCAGCAAAATAATAGGCATAATGAGACTACTATGATGAGTGGTATAAACCATACCAGGTAGGCTTTGTCATCACTAGGGGGAGGGGCTTCGGTTGCAGATGTATACACTAGATAATGAGGGAATAAAAAGGAATAAAAGAGGAAAGAACCAGAAAAAATGTTACATAATTATACAAATAATACATGAGTTTTGATAAATGACCACTTTTGTATGGATTTGTCATGTTGGACAGGGAACCAATAAGAAAAGCAGGTCAGATTCTAACGATAAAAGGAATTATTTTAAGTAGTCAGGACATCTCTTTGTTCACGTTTTGTCTTGTGTAATCTCTGAGGCAGTGAACTACTCTATTGCTTCTTCAAACCGTATCCTCAAAGACAACAGTTTGATGTCAGTTAATTTACCTAGGCTATTGTCAATAGCATCAAAACATGAACGTAAAGGAGACAGCTTTAACAATATAAATGTCAAACAACACTTTAGGCAATATCATATCTCTACGTATAGGATTTGGATTTCTGCCAAAATTGCCTCACATAGAAGAGGGTGTAATACACCACTGTGGGGTATTTTCAAACATTGGAAATTGATTTAGAGAGAGACTGATTTGTACACGCTAATTAAAGAGTCAACTATGAGGTCAGTAGAATATATATTATAAAGGCTACATTAAGCATTAAGGAAGTATGAGATGAGAAAACTGAAGGACACAAGACTTAATTTAAATCCAACTCCCAAATGGATGGGTCAGACATTTAACCTTCTTCAGGTCTATCATTTAGCCAATCTGACTATATAAGCCACCCAACCACTTCATAAGGCCCTTCACAATTGATTTTGAGTTTCCTGTTTCCGCCCACGTCCGAAATTGAGAATTACAAAATATTTTATTATTTTATTTTTATTTAAGATTTTCGCCTTTAAAATGACTTTCAATAAACTTTATTTGCTACTTTCTGACTTTAATCATATCAGCTATGATGATGTACAAACATAAAACATGATTGCATTATTACTTGGGTATCAAATTAAACATACTTGGAAAATAATTAAATGCAGAGTCCTCTATATTTAGGGGTTGAAATTGGTTGCGACCACAAAATAATTAATTTCAAAATAAAGAAAATAAAAGATAATTAATAATTAATAATTAAAAGTCACCTCATCCTTTTTTTTAAACCTGCAACAGGAAACTCAAAATCAATTGTGAAGGCCCTAATTGTACTAAATATAGTTTCCCTTATTCTATTATTAAGGTTTCTGCTTATAAAATTTTGTATAATATCATCATCAAGACTTTTCTGGTTTATCCTTGATGTAAGACAGCACTGTAATAATCCTAGCACAAAATCCTCTATTGACATATTAAGGGATCATACAGCTCTATTCTGTAATGGAGTCTTTACACTAGTCTAACATATGAATGTCATACACCAAGGATACCCCCTTTTTCTTGACGCATTATTATCAAGGAAGTTAAACTGAACTCAACTGAACCGTCCATATGCCATCAAATACTGCATAATGTGCAAACTTAGCGCTACATTAATTTTGAGCTTGCCACCATAACAGTTGTACAAAAATAAACCTGCACGAATGTTTCATTTTGTAATTCTAGGGTTCTATAAAAAAGATCCATCATGAACTTATCAACACATAAATGTGTTAAATTTAGCAGAACGCAGGTAATTATGTGTTCCAAAATAAGCCTATATTGACAGAATGTAGAGCGTAGATGTCAACCTACCAGTAGCTCCTCCTTTGACTACGACTCCAAGATAGTGCGTCAACTCTGTGTCATCCAGTTCATTCATGACATCTGCACACTCTGCTGCTGGTACCTTCACTGTATCATCCTCCATGTAGAAAACCAACGTAGCATCTGGCTCATTTGTTGTCGTCCTTGAAATGTCTATCACCTGCCAAGACACAAGGTATACAGTTACAGGAAGATATAGTTGTCTTGGGTTCATTCCCACTAATATAAAATTACAAAAGTTTGAATTGAAAAGACACACAAATATGTCTGAAAGAAGTAAAAATTATTCATTCCAGTATCTTTGATGATATTGCTGTTCTGCAAAAGTGTCCAATTAATTAAAAATATAATATTGGAATGCTCTCTTTACAATGGTTTTAGTGAGATTGATTTGATAATCTCATTATTTATTTGTTTAAATTTCATAATTCCATTTATTAATTTATTTGCTTATTTTATTAATCACATCTATCTGTCTATTATTTGTTAATCTGTTACTTTATAATTGTAGATTATGCATATCAATAGCAATAAGCCTAATGGAGGTAATACCAGAGCAGATGTAGTATTCATTCCTCTATTCATCTATTTATTTATCTATACTTTCAATAAAAAAATTACAGCTTTCAATACCCATAAGTAATATTAAAATAACATTTAATTTGGCTAAAAATATTTGTTCAAAAATGGTAAAAAGGGAAATAAATCACAGGGAAAAATCAAACAATTTTCAGTTAAAGGCATATGTGATCTTTTCCAGAGAGCGCCCTCTATTCATTTTATTTTTTTAGAAAGTAGATTTCCTTGCAGATTTACATTTCTGATTATAAATCATACATACATTCCAAGTTACAGAGCGATACGATTCCTAATTACCTCAAAATCATGGTTTTAGAGTGAATTTAGAGTGAAAATAATAAACTGTTGGATTATCCGACAGTTTATTTTCACTCTAAAATCATGATTTTGAAGTAATTTTAATAATCGTATCGCCCTGTAACTTGGAATACGATTTATGATCAGAAATGTAAATCTGCAAGAAAATCTTCTTTCAATTTTTTTTTCGATGTTGAGGGCGTTCCCTGGAAAGATCACATAATATACCTTTAAACCTGAGATTGTCAAGCTTGAAACGGAGTAAACATTTGGGGTTTGATCTCAAATTCCCTGTGACTCGAGAAAGGTAATTGAAATATTCTATTTAGGATGGGTTTCAAACTAAATAAATAAATGCTATAAAATCAATGTGGGTGTGATGTGAACAAATATACAAGCACCATATGTGCCAATTTAATTCTAATCATCCGAGCTTATACGCCCTATTGTCACATCAATTAAGAGTATTAAACCACAACATGTGTTTTGGTTTGAAATTAAGCTTGCAAGATGCCACCGACTAAATTATGTGCATAAAACAGGTTGAGAGTGCAATCAATTAGTTTAGAAATGCAAATTGTTATGTGTATGTATTGGTGGCAATTCCGTTTAGTCGTTGTTGTATTTTGCTCTTTTTCGGGGGAAGGGGAGGGTATTTGTGGTGTTTTTTTAAATATGAATATTGTCTTCAGCCCTTCATCTTCACAATTTTTAGGTCATCACTGTATTACATTTTCACAAATTCCTGTCCTCTAATATCACAATTCCATATCTGTTGGTATCATTATGCATATCTAGTCTCAAAATGTGTTCATTTCCATAGAGATATTATGTTGGCATTTGCAAAAGTAGAAACAGCTATTATATGTACATGTACAAATATTTCACATCTTTCTCTTATTTTCAGTATAATACAAATGAAAGAAGAAAAATAACCAAAACACACACCCACACACCACAATACATATAAATATTGTGCAAAATCAATTATAGCACTTAATCTATATTCAGTATAGACTATACTATTACAAACAAATCAGTCCATCAACCCACTTTTGAAATCTAGCAGCATGCTATATACAAACAACCCCATAATAGTGTCATAGGCAGGTTCTAGACCACTGACGCCCTGATCAAGCGATAACAAATGTGCAAGTTTTTTGTCACTTGATCTGACAATGTATTTAACAAGGTGAATCATTCTGATTTTTTAAACCCCCACCCGCCCCATCTCATCTCAACCTAACCCCAAAAATTGAACCAACGGAATTATGGTACACAAATCAGAAAACTACTTACAGTTACATGTACCCGAGTCCTTTGCTGAATTTTGTGCTTTCAAGAATCATGTTTTTATGAAATTAAAAGCTTACTAATGTTTTTATGTTAAATATCTGTATTAAAGTCAATCCAATCAAAAGCCCAGAATCTAACGGAAAACACAGCTTACACATGTGACATGTTCTACCGAAACCAGACACAATAGGGCAAGATATCAACATTTTATAGAGTTTTAGAGTTATTAATTGATTATTAAAGTAGAGATCTTCAGCTTTAATTACAATGGTACCTTTTTCTTAATCGGACTTCCCAAAGCGGAGTTAAATCATTTTCAAGTTTGTCTTTATGAAAACTCCAAACTGAGATACCGTCCTTTAACCCTAACACTCCCGGTGGATTTTCCAACGAAATTTTTTTCAAGCAAAAAAAACACACACAACAAGAGGTGCCACGCCCCGGGGTTTGAACCCACGACCTCTCGGTTACAAGTCCAACGCTCTACCAAGTGAGCCACGGGGGGAGCTATGCTGGGCGAGTGTATTCGCCCAGCTATGTAGCCCGGGGCCATTATTTCACCCAAAAACCTCAGCGGCAGGTGGAACCGACAGGCTGGGAAATGGGATTTCATGGGGTGTGGGGCTGTAAGGGTTAATCAAGGTGAAATTAGAGAAAAAAAGTGAAAATTAAAAAGAAGAAAAAAAATCGTTCAATAACCCTAACACTCCCGGTGGATTTTCCAACGATTTTTTTTTCAAGCAAAAAAAACACACACAACAAGAGGTGCCACGCCCCGGGGTTTGAACCCACGACCTCTCGGTTACAAGTCCAACGCTCTACCAAGTGAGCCACGGGGGGAGCTTTGTAGCCCGGGGCCATTATTTCACCCAAAAACCTCAGCGGCAGGTGGAACCGACAGGCTGGGAAATGGGATTTCATGGGGTGTGGGGCTGTAAGGGTTAAAGATGTACTTACAATGTACTTATAATGTACTTTTTTTTCTTTTTTCTTTTTTTTAATCTGAAACGTTCACAATAATGTTATAAACACTCTGAAGATTAATTATTTACAAGAAAAACTCAAATTCCCAAAAAATCACCCCCTATAAGGTTTTGGGCTATTTCTCAGTTTGGGACTCTGCCCAATTCCGTCTGGTTTCGGTAGAACACGTCACATATTCACTACCTACAATTATGACTTAAGCACAATGTTGGCGCTGTGAATTTTCAGATGCTCTTGTCCTTTTTAAAAATTCAGTGCGCCAAAATAACCCCTTTTCCTTCTTGCTTTATTACACTGCCTTCAATTACTTGCAATGATTGTCCTCTCGGTAAGAGTGCTCTAGGGAAATCGCACAATCTACCCATCACATTTCTAAAGGAATACATTTCCTGTTCCCAACAACGAGGCAGCTTGTGAGCTTGCATTCATAACTTGTAATACAATGTAAAGTCTGTGATCTGTAATCAGTGATGATGGTATGCAGCCCATCACACAAATTACAAGCTCATGGATCGACAAATGAGCTATTGAACAAAATGAACATGTGAACTGGTTTCGTATCCCAGATATTTCACTACTATTAAATCTGCAAGAAATCACATACTTGCATATAACACTTTGGTTACATGATTAGTTTATCCCAAGGGTACATCATGGGTACAAGTTATGAAGTTACAAGCATTCACACAAATACAAATGTGGATCAAGTGCCTTTTAAGACGACAATGTATAAAACCACTTATTTCTCAGGATAATGATTTTGTATTCAACATCATCAATCTGCACGAAATTAATTACTTTGATTGTGGTAAAACTAAAAATAGCTTTAAAATTGAACACAAATTTGAATCAATCGAAATATTTTTCCATCCAAATATTTTTGTACCCAAATTAAGAAACATTTCATAATAAATTCATGTGTCAGTTTCATAAAAGAAAATTATGATTCCACTTGGATAAGCTGTCTTGTTTTCAAAAGCATGTGAATGAATTTGAATGACAAAAAACCCTGAACAGGTGCATGAAATTGGGTTTTATAAATGTCAAAAAGGGGCTGGAAGTAAGAGAAAATGCAGAATGCATAAAAACAAATTGTATGTGTTCCTTATTGTCATTCCTTATTGTCATACTTTACTGATGTTTCTCAGTTCATAATGTAAAAAGCAAAATGAGTCTGAAGTCAGTCAGATCCAAACAAAATGCGTCTCAAGTTGGTCAGATCCAAGCAAAAAGAGTCTCAAGTCAGTCATATCCAAGCAAAATGAGTCTCAAGTCAGTCATATCCAAGCAAAATGAGTCTGAAGTCAGTCAGATCCAAACAAAATGCGTCTCAAGTTGGTCAGATCCAAGCAAAATGAGTCTCAAGTCAGTCAGATCCAAGCAAAAAGAGTCTCAAGTCAGTCAGATCCAAGCAAAATGAGTCTCAAGTCAGTCAGATCCCAGCAAAATGAGTCTAAAGTCAGTCAGATCCAAGCAAAATGAGTCTCAAGTTTGTCAGATCCAAGCAAAATGAGTCTCCAGTCAGTCAGATCCAAGCAAAATGAGTCTCAAGTTTGTCAGATCCAAGCAAAATGAGTCTCCAGTTAGTCAGATCCAAGAAAAATGAGTCTCAAGTCAGTCAGATCCAAGAAAAATGAGTTTGAAATCAGTTAGATCCAAGCAAAATGAGTCTCAAGCAGCCCTGGTCTCAAGTCAGTCAGATCCGAGCAAAATGAGTCTCAAGTCAGTCAGATCCAAGCAAAATTAGTCTCAAGTCAGTCAGATCCAAGCAAAATGAGTCTCAAGTCAGTCAGATCCAAGCAAAATTAGTCTCAAGTCAGTCAGATCCAAGCAAAATTAGTCTCAAGTCAGTCAGATCCAAGCAAAATGAGTCTCAAGTCGGTCAGATCCAAGCAAAATGAGTCTCAAGTCAGTCAGATCCAAGCAAAAGGAGTCTCAAGTCAGTCAGATCCAAGCAAAATGAGTCTCAAGTCAGTCAGATCCAAGCAAAATGAGTCTTAAGTCAGTCAGATCCAAGCAAAATGAGTCTCAAGTCAGTCAGATCCAAGCAAAATGAGTCTCAAGTCAGTCAGATCCAAGCAAAATGAGTCTCAAGTCGGTCAGATCCAAGCAAAATGAGTCTCAAGTCGGTCAGATCCAAGCAAAATTAGTCTCAAGTCAGTCAGATCCAAGCAAAATTAGTCTCAAGTCAGTCAGATCCAAGCAAAATTAGTCTCAAGTCGGTCAGATTCAAGCAAAATGAGTCTCAAGTCGGTCAGATCCAAGCAAAATGAGTCTCAAGTCGGTCAGATCCAAGTAAAATGAGTCTCAAGTCAGTCAGATCCAATTTGCTACTTAATTGTATGCAATTTTGGGTCACAATTTATTTGAGGGGTCTGACAGCTTACGGCACAAAATACCCTGAACTCGAGCAAAATCTTGAAAATTCTTATGCCTGTTAAAGAGCCTGGTTTTTTTTCTTAAAAAAATTCTGCACTTAGGGAAATCCACACGGGTAGTTTCTAAGAACGTGTTAACCTGTATATTTACAACTTTAATACATGACTAGAGTGACCCTCCTTGGAGTATTCCTTTAATGGTAATGACAAATTGGTTAATTGACCGTACCAGAGTGAAGCCTCCCAGGAATAGTGGGAACTTAATACTATAATGAAATATTGAATTGGGCCAACACAATCAAGAGGGACAGTCAGTCAGTCAGTCTTGTTTAAATGCATATCAGTTCACCACATGACCATATTCATTGACAAGTTATGTGCGTTGTGTTAGACAAAATTAAGAAATGTTGGCACCAATATGTTGAGAGAGGACAAGACAACTGAATTCTTGATCTAGACCAAAGCTGGTGTGTTAGACAAATATAAGAAATGTTGGCACCAATATGTTGAGAGAGGACAAGACAACTGAATTCTTGATCTAGATCGAAGCTGGTGTGTTAGACAAATATAAGAAATGTTGGCACCAATATGTTGAGAGAGGACAAGACAACTGAATGCCACTCCTGACAAAATGTTGAGGGTGTGTTGTCGGCACATAATTATCTTTCTATAAATATGCACTTTTATTATCACTATTCTATTTGAATCTCACTTTCGGGAGCGTAAAGATGAAAGAAAAATAGTTATTGCAGACGCCTTGGAACCCAAATATTTATTTTGACGGAATAAATCATAAATAAAATTAAGAGCCAGCCATTATGACGTCACATTTATCCGCTCTCGAATGTTGGATTCATTTTATTTTATCTTAATTTTTGAGGGATACGCTTTTTTGAGAGGTTGCTTTTTATAAAAGAAAGGGGTGTCATTCTTACTGGGACAATGATTTTTGAAAAACTTGTAGTAAATAAACTATCAAAAATGTTATCAAAAATTGTTTGAGTTTGATTTATTATTCCAATGACGGAAAAGAGGCGAGTTGAACAAACAGAAGGCTGAACAAACGGCAGGCTGAACAAACGGCAGACCGAAGGGGGTCATGACCGCAACAAATGCCCCTACCAACCTGCAATACCGCACTAACTCCAACAGTTTCACTATTATAGTTCAGTCAGTTCTAAATTGGTGAACTTCCTTACAGCTGCGAAATAATATAAAAGAGCGTTAGCACACATGAGACTTGCATTTAAAACACCATACATGTAGGGGCGACAAGACGCACTATGCATCACTGTGTGTGACATCTGCGTATGCAAAAATGAAGTGTGTACGCTTGGATAATGTTTGCTTGCGAATATATAATAATCGTATATTTCTCTGCAATTTGGAACTGAATATAACTCATTTGTATTCATCTGGTCAGTATGTTGACAGTATCGTATTAGCTTATGGTCTAAGCATGGTGTGGTCAATTAAGCTCACAGCATGTAAAACACGAATACAATCACCTATGCATGTCAAAACAAGGTACTCGGATATACAAAGACAACTAAATCAAACATGTCTTTTGAATACCTTAATGCAACATGTGCTTTTTTGTAGGATTATTTTCCCGATTTGTTCAAAGATTAGAAATTTTGTTTTCAAATTTTGCTTTAAAAGATGTTGTAAAGTTACAATCTTACTATTAAACTGAGTTGAACAATCCCGTAAGGAGCATATAACACCCATTACGAGGCTCTTAGAGAGGTTGGGGTCTTCTCTCAATTCCAGTCCCCTTGTATGTAAATATAAAATGTATCTCTGTCTTATAAAGATGAATCTATTTTGTGTGACCAAATATTTTGTGTATGTGTCAGTTCAGGGAAAATAAAAGAATCTGCTAAAATATAACCTTACACTGCACTTAAATAGGTGACCTGGTTCTGAACAGTCGGTTATACATAAGATAATTATAGTCCATTAATCCAAAGTACCCAAATAAGACCCTTCAATCAGTAAAGGGGCAATAGCTACATATTGAAGTGTTTAGCTACATATGGAAGAATGATGTTGAATGCAAATCTTTTCAAATTGTGACCAGCCGTAGCTTTGAAAAAGACATTACGTCTGCAAAAACAGTTTTGAGATTGAGGCAGTTAAAGTTGGTGACATAAAAGAGAATAATAGGAAAAATAGGCATTTTGAAATCAATATCTGGTAATGCAATTATCAATTGCATCCCCGGCCCCGGGGGACCCGGGGGTTAGGGCCGGGACGTACAAATTGTCCATGTGACGTCCCGGGTACAATCGGGTACGGTCCCCGCAGGGCCGGGCACCATTTTATGTACGTCCCCGCTACAGTCCCGGCCCCCCTTGGCCGGGACAAAGTGTACAGTCCTGGCCACCCATTTCCCAGGACAAAGTATTCACCCGGCTACAGTCCCAAGGTCGCTAAGCCTTATTTCCTTCTGCAACCATAACGGAATGCATTTCTATGTGTTGCATGTATTATTAGGCTTATTCCGTCAAGCGCATCGCATCTCTAGCTTATTTATAGCAGCGCCCGGGGCCGGCTAGCGAGGGAACAGTTTGTACGTCCACGTACACTCCCCCGCATAGCCGGGCATCATTTTTTGTAAACTCATGTACAATCCACGCCATGCCCCGGGTCCCGGGCTTGCAATTGATAAGTGCATAACTTGAAAATCTGATTTCCATCAATATGCCATATTTTGAAGCTCCAATGTGGTCTTTCAACCCAGGCCCGTCGGAAGGAATTTTTAGAGTAGTACGGCACGAGCAGGGGTTTGGTGGTGCAACTCCCAATGGGGTTCGAAGGGGCGTGGGGGTCCAAGGGGGTGAAGCCCCCTTTAAGCTAGCGCTTTTTGGGAAATGAAATAAAACATTTCATGGTAAAGTTAATAGCACTTATAATAAATTATGTGGAATAATGATCAACTGTTAAACATTGTGTCCAGTGCAGTAAAGTCATAGATTACAGTCTATGATATTAATAGTACAGTATACTATAGGTACGTGTTATGCCTTATTATGTTCTCTCGAATATTTTTACTTTTTTGAAGAAGAAAAAAATCTTTTTTTTAAAACTTTTTTCTTTCTTTTTTAAACTTTTTTTTTCCCTCCCCGGAAAAGTGGTACGGCAGCTGCCGTACCTGCCGTAGCGGTTCCGACGGGCCTGTTTCAACCAATAGGAATTACTCTGACTCTTTAATACTGCCAACATGTCCTTAATCATGTGATTGGTCATAATTTTGAAACTGGTTTCACTAAGCTTAGGCCAAAACAAAAAGGAAAGGTAATGTTGTCCTCCACAGCTCTCAAAGAGGAGGGACGGGCGGGCGGATTTTTTTTGCGGAAGCTCAAAGTTCAGCAAACAAGAAGTTGAAATCACACTAAGAGTCACACATATACGTACATGTATGTTACAAACACTTAGTTTCATATTTAATGCCATTTAAACTGTTAAAAACAATTCCTGAAGAAAAAAATCTGAAAAAAAGAAAAATCTGTAAAAAAAGAAATCTGAAAAAGAAAAGAAGAAAAAATCGGAGCGGCCCTAAATCTGACGAGCGGACAGTCGAGGACAACATATCAACAACAAAAACAGCTCCTCAGGCATAATGAGCAATTAGCAATGAAAAGGTAGGGCATGTTATCAACAGAAACTGTCTTTGATAATTGCAGAAATATTAACACATGACGTATCATTTGTGTAGAGAATGTTGGCCATGGAGCTAAAATGCATGAGCTGAAATTTATATTACAATTTGGCACTTTTGGGCTTCAATTTATCCATCAAAAATAAGGTCTTTTGGCCGAAATGTGAGTCAGTACAGTGTTAAAGGAGTGTGACGAGGCATGTCTTTACTCATATATTGCAAGGTACAAGGAGTAACATCCATAGAGACAAATCTTGATTCATATTATGCCACAAGGCCCATGAATGATATAAGGTTGCACTGTCTTTGATATAATGAGATCAAACTGATTCCCTTGTCATTATGCCTTAGGTTATTTTTCAACCAAACTAAGTAAGAGATATTGTAATATCATCTCCACACACCCACCTAGCATTATTTCTGGTACGCCCATAGGCAATATTTGCCCCAAATTTGTTCAATTTATTAAGATAAATATTTTTAAATCCTAATAAAATTGAAATTGTATATAACAAACGCCATTCATATTTTCAGCTTCATATTATCCGCCTAATTCCGCCACAGTAACCCTTTATTCGCATCAGATCAGAGATATTGGTATTCAATAATAAGGATATTATTTGCCTTTGGTTCCCATCAAAATAAAGCCTAGAGGTTTATATCAAAATCAGAAGGCAATGTAAAGTATGTTAAGAAGACCTTGTGCAAATGCTGTGGCAAAATGAACCAATTTTGTGGTACAATAGTCAAATCAAGTAAAGAATGGAGCACAGATTAACTCGAATAAAATATTCCTAGAATTATTTTTGTGGAAAACAATATAAAACATGGAAATGAAAATCTGAACAGTTATGTTAACTTTTTTAATCAAATTATTTCTTAATTGATTTTTTGGGTGCTATTTCAATATGATGTAAAATAATGTCAGACTGAGTAAAAAGAGCAACATGCATATCAATCCTGAATATCAAAAGTGCCAAAATTACCATCTATATTAAAAATGATTATGTGAGAAACGTAATGGATGGGATCTAATGTACTTTTCATCATGAAATGATGAAAGAGTCACCTTAAAGCAAATCTAGTTTGTTTGGTATACCTGTTACAACAACCTCATCCACCCGGACAAAGTCCTACATACTGGAAACATTGATTAGATTCATTTGATTCTATGTACTATATATATGATACCTAGATAAGTAATAGAGTCATATACCGGCTGATCATATGAACAAGTAAGAGAACTGCGCATCTTGGAGATGAGAATATGCCAGGTGATGGATAGGGTTACCATGATAACTCGATGGTGTTGATGGATATGCTATACTTAGAAATGCCCAATAGATGAAGACCAAAATGCAAATTTGCCTCATTACCTAATATGAAAATTCATTTAGAGTGATGGTTTGTCATGGGGCATGTTATGGTATGTGCTCCCATCAGAGTAGATAGCTTGCATATATATATCCCTATATCCACATCCAAGAGTTTTGTGCAAGAAGGCTCTCTAACCAATGGCTGCCCTGTGTATATTATGGGATGTTGGTAATGACTTAACATATAGGTTCCCAGTATAATAACAAATGGCAGCTTTTGCATATAAGGCCATCTTGGAACTAACCATGCAATGGCCGCCCATAGCTGTTTTGTTAGTATTTAATATGAGTTCTGCAAAGACATAAAACACACGGGGCATCTGAGACCAAACCTCTGCTGTGTATCCTGCTCCTACTAATAAGTGCTATCTTGCCAGGACACCTTGCACAACAAGGATTTTTTGTATCTGAATATAGTAGCATCTTCCAATCAAAATAATATCAAGCATGTTTCTGTTCAAATGCAAAAGGTGGTTATTCACGTGGGGTGATGGCCTGAGCAGAAACACGCCATCACCACTTTTTTCAACACTTACTAAAATGAGCGTGTAGCATTACAGCTTGCATGGATACGCATATTATTTGGTGCAACTTCTGCATCATCATCTTGTTACTATGGTGATTTGTATTGCGGGTTTATATTGCTTATTTATCACTACCTTTAACTAGTTATCGGTGGTGATTGAATTGAAACAAGCTTATATTTTGAAATATGATTGAAGAATGTTGTTTGTAGAATGGGAAGTAAAGCCATAACAATACTGTTACTATACTAAAGTGACAAATATGGAGAACTGTTATGTCTAGTAATTTTTCTTTCAACTTTACTACAGTCCCTGTCATGATGCTTTGGACACATGTCAACCAAACAGTACGGGCTTAACATGAATGCATTTACATGTGGACAATCACACCGCATACGCCTATCTGGAATTTTGTCCAAAGCATTATGATGGCAACTATAACAACAAGAAATCTTGTGTCGCACAAAAAGATGACATCTCCATTTATTATATTCCTGGGATATTTCAGAAAACAATTCATCAAAAAAGGGCATCACCAGAAACAAAAAAATATTTATTTTTAGGCCTAATCTAACAGCCAGCGACACAGACATGCCACTTTATTTCATTAAGCTTATATCATCACGTTGCAGACAATGTTTTAACATGTTTCACACTCGTCATGTGATGATGCCATCTGCCAGAATTCAATACTACAAAGTGTTGTTTTTCATACCATAATGTGTAAGCAAACTGTCAATAAACACAATTTTTACAACCTATAATCAATATAATAATTTTTAGAATTCAAGTTTACATTCAGGAAATTTGATTTGATTGGCATCCTATTTTCTGTATGTTTATCACCGACTTTAACTGGCCTCTATCTAAAACTCCTGGCTGACAACATGTCTCTTCTGATGCGACCGATGATATCACTACGCTATCTGCCCATGGCTTCCTCGTATATAAAGTTTCACAAATGTTCATGTTACATTGGTTCTCCCATGGGACTCACAAAAAACAATTTGCATACAGGAAACATTTGTGAATAAACTGTTACTCTCGGAATTGTGATGGCCCTAGCATTCCATTTTTGAAGACAAATATGTTAGGCCACAAAAAAACCCCTGTTCTACGGGTCCCACTGACCCATTTTTTTGAATTTCGCCCAAAATTGTTTTTTGTTATTTGTGAAAATTGACAAAAATATTTTTACTAAAGCGTACTCTTGCTTTTGAGAGAGCTCTATTTTTTACCCGCCGGTTCATTGGATGCTGTGTTCTCCTTGACTCGGCGCCCCTTCCCGCTCTCAAATTTTTGACTCTGCGGCAATTTGTGAAAAAGTTGACAGCCTGGTAGTGAAAACAAAAACCACAAAAAAACGTCCGACCGACAGACCGACAGACCCTACCCAACCTGAGAGGTCCGTTTGCCTGTAGAACAGGGTTTTGGTTTTTTCGTTGCCTTAAACTTTAAAGCGATAAATTGTTACACTTAGAATTACATGCTTTAAACATTTTGAACCATTTTGAATGTTTTTAATTTTGCGATTTGCAAGTTTATTATGTATAATTTAATATACACAGAGGGAATAAATTTGTGCTTTTTATTTTTTTGCAGTGGCTGCTAAAAAGCATAAAAATTATTATGGCATGAACATTGTCATGTTAACAGAATGGGCTCCTTGCACCAGGCATTTGTAGCTAGAGTATTGCAAGCTGTTTGGCTGGCAGCAGACGACGTAAAGTACAAACATTAATCTAAATCATCGATATTAATAACCCAGATACCTAAATTCAAAATTACTTTTTGATTGAAAGCATGAAGAACACATTTGTGTGTGCTCTTTATTGTCACGCTAACCATGATTTTATAAATGTTTTGTCAGTTCATAACTGTAAAAACTGCTAGACATTTTGGGGTCACAATTTATTAGAGGGTCTAAGGGAGTGTTCATAAATACTTTGGTGGGGGGGTTGGAAACAATTGAGCCATGGACATCTTTTTTTTTGGACCCCCCCCCCCCAAATAGGGTGGGGTTTTTTCTTGACCCCCCCTTTCAAGAACCTTTTTTTGTGTCCAAATGCTCCCTGTGATGATGAAACATAACAATATTACCAACACTATTTTCCCTTGGCATGACATTCCTCGATCGAATTGCTTGGAGTATTCCCCAACCTCTCCCTTTTTCCTGTTGACTGCTTCCCAATAACCCTAACCCTATACTACACCGCACGCACGGCAACAACACAGTCAGCAGCACTTGGCTTGGGCGCACACAAGTTCTATCTCTTGTAGCGCTAAACCCTGGGTATATACATGTACATTATATATGGTCTCCGATTTTTTTTTTAGCCTGGGAAGCCCACCCCTGTGGCTGGGTGGTGATGTAGCCAGCTTGTCACGCCGGCAGCCTGGGTTCAATTCCCGGGGCTGGCGGACATAATTGTTTTAGGTTTTTATTTAACCCCCTCCCCTGTTCTTCGTACAATCCCCACTGACACGTTTCTAGGGTTAGGGTTAAAGATGGGTGTTCCGATTGCTGGCCCAATTTTCAACTTGATGCTTTCTATTCTACATGAGGGGTCATCCTTATAAAAACAGTCGTATTCCAAAGTTTGAGTTGCATAACTTCAATGGTTCTTATTTTAGAAGCACAAGGTGACATGAAATTTGCCCATTGAGCAGTAGGCCTACACTAACTGGCCGGGACTGGCTGGGTTGCACCTTTGGCAGTAAATTCACTGCATTTTAGCCTATAACGTCTAAATGGAACATATCTTGTGCCAAACATCTTACAGAAATAATGATAACAATATGGGGTTTCTCCTGATATCAAAATATGTTGATGGTAAAAAATAAAATCTAAATTAATTGGCACATCCACCTTTAATACCAACAAAGTATTACATAAAGTAGAGCCACTTTTGAAAAATCATGTCTCAAACTGCCGGAAAAAATGTGACACAGAATAAATTCACACATAGTCTGTTGACTTACATTCTCCAATGATCAATTTCCGCGCACAATTTATGCCGCCATCAGCAATTTGACATTTTCAATTTAATAGTGTTGGTAGATAAATTGTCCCTAGCCTTGACATTAATTAGCTATATATCACTATGAGGTCGTAATGAAGCTCTGGATAAAAGTGAATTTCATGAAAGAATTACCGGCCATCAGAAAATCAGGAGGTTAGGCATTCTGCTCTTCATAAGAAGGTGGGGGAAATGGCCTTTCAGCTTTAGAACCTTGGAGGGTTTGGGAAAACAACTGTTTCTTTAAACAAGACTAGGCACCCCTAGTATAGCTGGTCGGATATTTGAATGTTAAAAAAAAAAAAAGTATTGTAATATGTGTGGTGGTATGGGAAAACCCGTCGGAAGTCGCTAGTGTTAATATTGAGATATCTGGGTCATTCCAAAATATTCCTAACATAATGAGTTCCAAGTCAATTTTCCAACTTTGGTCCCAAGATAGAGATTATACCTTGAACTTTAGTCTCCGGGAGTTTTGTATGCAAAATTCCAGATGTTAAGTATATTTTAGTACTTTTCTGAACCTTGTTTATCAAATTTTGTGTGTAAAATGCTATGTTTACGTAAAATGACATTGTTACCATGGTAACCACTTGTTAATTCCAACAATGCATTGTAAAGATTTTGAAAGTGAAGAACTTACAATTGATAATAATATCGCAAAAAACTAAGTTCATATCAAAAGTCCTTTTCATATGACAAGCTATTCTGTGTGATATAACAATGTAGTTTTAGTTTTATTAGAGCATTTAAAAGATTTTGTGTACACCTTTTCAATTTTTAGTGTTGCGTTTAAACTTGCCGACTTTAAAATACTATAACTGTAGTTCTAGATGGAATTTCTGAAAAATTTAAACAGTCCTATACTCAGTAGAGTATGAAGCTCTCTGCCAAAGATAAAAACCAAGTTGCTAGAAAATGACCATGTGAAGGGTTTTCCCATGCCACCACACATATGGCAGAAATAATTATGTAATTTGGAAAGTGGTGTTATGGTACTAATTTTTTTAACTGGAAAATATGATTGACTTTATTTATTCACACAAAGTTACTTACACATATGTGACGTGTTCTACCGAAACCAGATGGAATTGGGCAGAGGTCCAAACTGAGAAATAGCCCAAAACATAATTGGGGGTCAATTTTATGCGAATTTGAGTTTCTGGTAAAGGATTAATCTTTAGAGTATTTATAACATTATTGTGAAAGATTCAGATAAAAAAAATCATCCTAAATGTATGTTTCAGTGATTTAAAGGGCGATATAAATGTGTAAAACCGTGGTACAAAGTAACTTTAAAGGGCGATATCTCAGTTTGGTGTTTTCATAAAGACCGTAAAAGACGAACTTGAAAACGATGAAACTCCATTTTGGGAAGTCCGATTAAAAAAAGAGAGGTACCATTGTAAAGCTGAGGATCTCTACTTTAATAATCAATTACTAACTCAATTTTGATATCTTGCCCAATTGTGACTGGTTTCGGTAGAACACGTCACATATGTTCTTCTCAGGGAGTGTTCATAAATATTTTGGTGGGGGAGGTTGGAAATATTTGAGCGTTGGACATACTTTATACACATTTATTATTCTTAGGGAGTGTTCATAAATACTTTGGTGGGGGAGGTTGGAAATATTTGAGCTTTGGACATGTTTTTTTTCTTGATCACCCCCAAAGAGTATTAATTTTTTTTTCTTGATCCCCCTTTTTCATTGATTTTTTTCTTGATCCCCCTGTATGTCCAATTAATCAAGCAATAGTAGATTTGACTGCTCACGAAGCGTTTTTTTCCTTCTGATACCCCTCCATTTTTTCCAACCCCCAACCCCTCCCCCACCAAGGTATTATGAACACTCCCTTTGGTTTGAAAAGGTACAAAATTTCATTTTGGTTTGGAAAACATAATGGGCCTCTTTTGACTATAAGTAAGTACATGTAGGACAGTATTTTTACTCTGGGGTAACTTATCCAGTAAACGAAATACTAATATAATGAAACGGAACACCGTTTTCGGTTCGCCATGTATTCTAGCCCCCGTTCAATCAGGCCTGTACGCGTGCTATGTCAGCCTGTACACACTAAAGCATGGGGGAAAATAAGCTTATTAATAAGTTAGCATTATTTTTTATGAGTTTGGTGTTGACACTTTCACTGATGGTCAAGAACGTGTTATTATATATAAATATGAAATTTGGGATCATTTAATTACATATTGTTATTGTTATGAGCCAAGAAAGTTACCGAGATTTGTGTCGAATATAATTTTAGGCGAAGTGTTGTGGACAATGTTGACTGATTAGATCGCGTAATTCAACTTTATAATCTCACCTTTTTATGTTCCCATAGTAATCCTTAGTTACATTTAACAGTCAGGCAACTTATTATGGTCTTCAAATGGTCACATTTTGTGTATTTTGTGTGTAAATGTGATTTGTAAACTAAATGGTCCCAATATTTTGTATGATCCCCGGCCTCAAGGGGGGTTACCATAATATTTGGGCTAATTGCGCGCCTATAAGCAATATTGAAGGGGTTCGCCATAATCATTGGGCTAATTGCGCGAACCATAGGCAACATTGAACAAAACGGCTGTGAGTGACGGACGGACGGAGTCAGTCACTTTTGCGAATACAAGCTGTTAGTCTACGCCGACCAGCAAAAAGGGCCTTAGAGATGATAATAAGATGTGATAAAACTAACATTTTAGCAATTATACCTACGATGTGCTGAAAGAATCCAGAAAATACTACTTTGGGCCATCTTGCATGCACAACCTGTAAAATATGACGTTTTGGACCTAAAATGTGACTTTTCCTACCTCTCCCTCCACCCCTACCACTCCTGAATTACCAAAAGGTCACTGAACTAAAGGGTACTTGCCCTCCAGCTCCCCCACTGGCTAAGTCCCTCCTTGAAGACCTGATTTCTGGACAAAATCAGAGTATTTTATTATCTAATATCGTAGCTTAAAATTGTGTAATTTAAATGTTTCAAAAAGAAGGCTTAAAACTATGGGGGATAATATTTATATTTTACCGAAATTCCTCTGCACATTCCTATACACACCTTTAATATCGGTTTCCCTCGGCAATAACAATGTGGTGGGTGTTAACACAGTAGAATATGTTTTAAACAAATTGTATAACTGGACCATGTCAACAGAGCATGGTAAGTAAAGGCTTGAATGTTGTACCTTAGGTAATCATGTCTGCATTGAGTGCATCGGGGAAACATAAGTAAAGTAGGTGCCGCAGGGGTGTTAACATAAATGCTCAATAAGGTTTCTTCCATTGCTCTGACGCCATTTTTTAATTAAAGGATAGTATTTCGATTCACGGTAAAGTCACTAATTAGGGTACCTTCAGCAGCATGGAACTGGAATGTAATGTTAATGTGCTTCAAGTTTAAACTCACAACGCCTTTAAAATTGAGTTAATTGAATTAAGTTATTTATATCATTATTATTCCGGATTACAATTTCTGAACTTGGCTTAAAGGTAGATGTTCCGATTTTCAACTTGAAGTTTTCTATTCGACATGAAAGGTCATCCTCAAAAAAATCGTATTCCAAAGTTTGAGTTGCATAACTCTAATGGTTCTTATTTTAGACGCACACGATGCCGTGAAATGTGCCCATTGAGTTGTACACAAACTATATTGGTGGTTAACCACTTTTCGCGGTAATTCGATGTTATTTCAACGATTTCTTCGTAATCATACTGATTTGGACCGCAAATTTCAGTATGTTAATCAGAAAAATATGATATGAAAATCTCCATATGTTTGAGAAAAATCTGTGTTATGAAAATGTGATCGGGTCGTCTACCTTTAAGGGGGGGGGGGGGGGGAACTTGAGGAAAGTTTTTTGTTGAATTTTGTGAGTGCTGTTATTATTGAACTATGACTCAAATGTTCATAAAATTATACTTTTTTGGAAAGGAAATTGATCAGAGAATCCATATTTGGCATTAATTTTGATTACAAATGTTGATTTTTTGAGAAAATCACAAACAATCACTTTTTTGACCCAATTTCTTTTTAACAAAGCTAACAAAAATAATTTTGAGTAAAAAATGCCCAAATCACTTGATGAAAACTTCATATGGGTCCCGCTAGTTGTCCCCCTTTATAGCGGTGTGTAATTTGCAGCGTTATAACATTATAGTTCATGTGTAAGCAAGGTAAAATAGGGAAAGGTGTATTTTTTGCTACTTAAGATAATTACACTGATATACCAAATAATCCAGGTAACACATGTGCCGTTATCCAGATACCACATGCTCTTATCCAGATTATTAAGTAAGGGAAGTGCGGCTGCGGAAGATATATTAAAATATTGCTTTGTATTATTTTAATATATGTGAGCAAAAGGAAGGTTTGGCCAAATAAAAAATTATAAAGTTTGTCTAAAGACCGCGCGCGTAGCTTGTAAAATTCACATCTTACCGCATAACTTTTTTGAAAAAAAGATACCCCATTTGGCATAGTATTTTTTAATTTAAAAAAAATGTAACTTCTCAAATCCTTTTTACAGGTTTCTTCTGAGACAAACTTGTTTTTTTTTTAATTTGGCCTTTTCCAAGTTTCCATTATTTCTTCATACTAATTACTAATTTTGATGAAAGAGTAATAAGTCAAAAAAATAAAAAGATAAAATAAATGTTAGATATAGCTTCCATCCATACTGGATTGTTCTTCATCACAGCTTATAGAGACCGCCTCTTTTATTTATTATACTACGTTTAATAACAAGCCCTAGGACCAGTATTTATTTAATAATGGGTTATTGCCATGCTGATTGCATAGAACCCAATTAGCATCAATGCTCTCAAAATAGTTTTCCAATTAAAACTCCCTCTCTCAGTCTAAGGACAGAGACCTCTGCAGATGTCACACCTTTATTAATAATACAATCCAATTCATAAATAAATCTTAATGCATGTTTTAAGCTCACACTGTAATTAAAATTGAATGGAATAGACAAATGGATGCCAAATGCCAAGGCAATAGTAATTGTGGGTGAAATTGAACATATAATTGTCATTTATTGAGTTACACATCTAAAGAGTACCGACTGTACATAATGCTCAATATGATTGGTTATTAAATAATCCTTCATGGTCGTCTAGTTCCAGATTGTTTTAATTGCTTCCAAACAATACAAGGGAGTACTGTAATTCTTCATCATTTCCATTTAACTTCAACAAACATCATAAATTAAATTAAAATATGAAATTTGTAATACATTTCAAGAAATATTTTTTGAAAAAGTCAGTAATATTGACTTCAGATGATCCATTTGAATCCATACTACACATGCCCTTGTGGACTTGCCACTGCTTTGCTAACAGACTTGCATAAATATCAGGTTTCCTGACCCATCGATAAAGCAACCAGATAAATATTTTATTCATGAACATACATGCATGTTTTAAATAGGTCAAATATTGTATATCTCAAGATAGAGGCATGTATTCTCTCCCGTCCTCCCAACAGATTGCAAGTCACTATTTCAACTACACCATTTAATATATAATTATGTTCGACAGGGGCGGACTGGGACCTGAAAGCGGCCGTGGCAAAATTATTAAAGCGGCCCTTTTTGACCATGTCAGGCAGAAGTATGTCGTCCCGGTAGTAAATTTTCGTAAAAGGTTGCCCCAATTTTTTTCCAAGTCAGTCACCTCGTGAATTTCACTTAAGTGGGGGGGGGGGGGGGGGGGGGGGGCGGTCAAAAAAATTCGCACGGCCAAAAAATTTCGCACGGTCACATAATTTCGCACAGTCACAGATTTTCGCACGGTCACAACATTTCGCACAGTCACAAAATGTCGCACAGTCACACATTTTCGCACGGCCACAAAATTTGAGTAACCGGCCCTGAGAGGCCCAAAACCAAGCGGCCCATGTGGCGATCGCCACAACGCCACAGTGGCCAGTCCGCCTCTGATGTTCGAACATCAGAGGGTATTTGTTTCTTCCTTAAGAGTTAAACTATTCTACGAACTGAATTTTATAGTTTAAATTAGTAGCAAAATTAACTACAAAATGAACTTGGCAGAAGTATAAACATGGACATTAGTCAGTAGCGTAGCCAGGGTCACTTGTCAGGGGGGGGGGGGGCAAAGGGTATTGTTTCCCGGTGAACACCAGTTTGACCCGGTGGTGTAGTCAGGCTTTTTATGATATGCCGTCGAGTAAGAAAATTGACAACCTTTCCTTCCCTTTTTGTCTCCTCTTCTCCCTTTTTTCCCCTTCCTTTGCCTTCCCGATTTTCCGCTACCTTCCTGATTTCCCGGTCAATTTTTTTTCACTTTGCCCCCCCCTTGCCCCATCTGGCTAGGCTACTGACATTAGTGCAAGTCCAGTGAAAGCATCATCCTACGCTCCAATGAAGGATGGGGTCGGTTATTTTTGATTGCGGTATTTAAGTATTTATATCAACAAATTAGAATCATGCACCGATAATAAGTTGTGTTCACCAGAATACACATTGATATCGCATTCATACTTATAGATGTGAGGAAGTGCGTTGGTAAGCGCCGCCAAACGTGGACCTTTATGTGTTAAAACACCTTCAACCGTGGACATTCAGTCAACCGTGGACGTCCGCAGTTGTCATAGGCTTCATCTGAGGATAAGATGGTCGATAGATGGCGCTCGTCGAAATCTGGGGTATTTACAATAGGTCCGCAGTTGACGGTGAAACCCTTTTTTTTCTTAACATACACACGAACGTGTAAACACCGCCAAACGAGGACATTAATTTGTTTACACACCTTCAGCCGTGGACTATTTTAGGTCCACGGTTGAAGGTGTGTAAACAAGGTCCACGGTTGAAGGTGTGTAAACAAGGTCCACGGTTGAAGGTGTGTAAACAAGGTCCACGGTTGAAGGTGTGTAAACAAGGTCCTTGTTTGGAGGCGCTTACGCGCAGGGGTGTGTGAGGAAGTGTGTGAGGAAGTGTATGATCTTACCTGTGCTGTAATACCATCTATAGTCACAGCTCTTAGATGTGAGGAAGTGTGTGAGGAAGTGTCTCTTACCTGTGCTGTAATACCATATATAGTCACAGCTCATAGATGTGAGGAAGTGTGTGAGGAAGTGTCTCTTACCTGTGCTGCAATACCATCTATAGTCACAGCTCTTCGTCTTCTCAACAATGGATCATTATCAGGATTCAAGATCTCCAACAGCTTCTCCACTTCCATTTGTCTCTGATCACTTTCAGATTTACCGTTTATATAAACTTTGGCAAGATTTCTCTCCATTTCTCTTACAAAGTCAGGTGTCATGGGGTCAAAGTCCAGAGGCTGAGATACAAGTGAAATTGCTGTAGTGAAAAAGTTCAGTAACAAGAGGACATGAATAAAGAAAGCAAAAGAATGCAAAGAGTCTCAACAGCTATGTATTGGGTCTCTGTTTAATTGTGTCAATAACAAATGCTTAATCCACATGAAACATATTGTGTTTTAATTTATATAACATAATTTGATGGAGAATATGAAGCTCTGGTTTGGATCATTTTACTTCTTAAGCCAAATACATTTTAAGTAGATGTTCTTTACAACAGCAGCAATAGGGCATCAATGCATGCTGTACAATAGTTTCTGTACCATTCTGCTATAAAGATAAATTGATATGTTGGTAGATAATATGATTTGGAGATTATAAGCCCTTTTCTTCCTCTTTTAGTGATAATGGTCAGTATTATTTATATGGGCCTTCCAAACGGTACAATAAAAGTGTGTATTAAACATTGTGCACCAAGTTCCTGGATGTGCGTCCGTCCAATATTCAAAAAATATTGCCGTCCAATATTTTGTTGTGCTGCGCAGAAGATGTGCACGTTGGTTTATATGCGCAGAGAAAGTCAGTTCGGGCTTATTTAAGTTTTTATCAAAACAGTCTGTTATATAAATAATAATAATAATATTTAATGTCTTATTTCTGGGTGATACAAGAATATTTGTATAGCTCGTGCAATATATTATTGTACCACCCTCAAAGCCATTCAATATTATACAAGTATTGTTGGTTTTGGGGAGTTTTGGGTGGTTTTTTTTCAAAACATTTTCATACAAGAGTACTGTAAAAGAGGACATTTTCATGCTACATTTATTTTCACGTTTAAATTAGCAAGCGCGAATATATTAATTGTCAGTCAGTTACAGTGGTACTATCACATTGTATGCTTTTGTTAATACATGTAATATGGGAATATTTTGGGTGACATTTTATTTTTAAAAAGTCAAAATTGCAAAATAAAAACAAACAAAAATTACTCACACAAAAATGTCCACTTTTACAGTATTTAATTTACAATTCTGTAAGGTTTTACTGGTTACAGTATTATGTAGTATAGGAATATCTTACCAAATGATACCCAGTACGGCATGGTAGCAAAAGATGAATCCTTTGTAACCACTGTTGGCCTGGTCGTTACTGTTGTTGATGTTGGCGCTGGCTGAGTGACAATCAGCGAAGATGTTACACTTGGTGTCAGTGGAGGGACTTTGGTCATTGCACTTGTCATCGCCATTGGTAGTGAAACAGACGCTGTAACTAGAATTGTGCTTTGTGCCAATGTGTGTGATGAAAGGTGAGAAAGGATATCACTTGGTGTCAGGGATGGGGTAGGTGATAAAGACATTGATGGCAAGAAAGGTGTGGGTCTGACAGATCTGTCCAGAGGTATGGTAGACTGTACAATATTAGTACTTGTTTCTGTTGCTTCAATGGCAACAGTACTGTTAAAAGTGTTTGTTGGTAATAGGCTTATGACACGTGAGCTGCCTGCAGTTGGTGTAGGTGCAATAGTTTCACTGAAAGACACAGTTTCCATAATAGCAAACTCTGATCCAGCAGAGCTTGTCTGTAATGATATCACTGTTGCAGATTGCTGATTTGATCTTGACATTTCTGGAGCAGGAATGATGGGACCTGATGTCTGATTGGCTACAGAGGAAGAAACAGGTTGATATGATTGGATACTAATTAATTCCAAATGGCTTGAAAAACTGTTAGAGTAGCTACTGGTGTTAATGAAATAATCGGCTGATGAAACACTTGGCTCAATAGCAGTAGCATGCAAATATTTAGTTGTTGTTAGTGGTAAACTATTTGTGGACTGCATTAGTGGCGATGGGCTGTTCTGATGCAATGTAGTCTGTATTAAGGTGGTTAGTTCACTTTTTAATGGTAGCATGGTAGTGGTTTCAAAAACAAAGCTTGAAAAAGTGATAATGCTGTTTAAAACATCCGACGAAGGTTGCAACGATTCCGTTGTAAACATCTGTGAAATTGATTGTGTTGGAATCATAGCAGGTGGTCCCATTGTTGAGATAACACTTGTCGCAGCATCAGAGAGTGTTGGGGTGATGGTTTGTACACTTTGTGTTGATGCGAGGTAGAGCGTCGTTTCTTCAAGTACTGTAGTAAAGGATTCAGACACAGAATTGAGAGACCTACTTGAAAGATGAAGAGTTGGTGACATTGTCATTTCCATGGTAACAGTGCTAAATTCTGTTATTGTTAATGGTGGCATAGAAAATGAGCTTGTATCTAAGACAGTAGAAAGTCTTGGCATAGTGTTGATAATTTCTTGTGCAAAAGAGAAAGAAGTCTGCAAAGCGCTCTGAGAATGTAGGCTCCTAACCATTTGAGTCACAGCTTCAACTGACATTGTGCTTTCTACAAACAGAGTAGTGGTTTCCATGATAGTTTCCATATCAACTGATGGAGTCATCTGTACTCTTTCAGTAGAAAGCATTCCATAATCAGTTTTACTCATGTTGAGTGATGGTGATGTTACATTGACTGATGACATTGTAAAAAAATAATCGGTGGTTTTCGTAGTTATGAATTCTGAGCTGACATACATATGGTGGGTACTTGTTATTTGTTCTGTATCTAGCACACTTGGTACATTTTTGTGTGAGGTATAAATAGGTGAACTATACAAAGACAGTGTAGCAGACATCGGACCTGCGACTACTGTTGAATAGTCCACAGAAGATAGCACTATACTTGTTTCTAGGCTATACATATAAGTATTTGAAAATATATAAGAATTCATTATTGATTGATCAATTGAGGACGGAACAGAATTTGATCCATACAATGTTTGTTCTGTTTGCTCATAAGCGGTGGTGGGTTCAATAACTGTGCTTTGGAATGACTTTGAACTGAATTTGTCAATAGCTGCTGTGTTCATAGAAGAAATTATAAAGATGGGAGAAGTAATCTCTGATGATACATGGAAGATACTTATTTTCTCTACAGGTGTGGAAGAAGCTGTGGGTACCATTGTATTGATGGCAACAGGCAATGCTGAACTAATATAAGAAGTTGTTGCTGTACTTTGAGATATAGAACGACTAGTTGGAGTTAGCAGCAATGATGATGTTTCCATGGCAGCAAGATAGGAAGAGGATGAAAGACTCTCAGATGATTCAAAAGTTAATGTTGATTGTCCACTGTGAGTAGACAATAAGGTTGGTATACTAGCGGTGGTATCAATGATACTTTTGAAAAGATAGGTAGATGATATGCCACTATTACTAGGCAAGGAATGTGAAGCACTATTTAGATGATTTCTTGCTATTGGAGTAGACATAATAATAACCATACTTGGATCATAGGTAATCTGATCAATTAATAAAGTTGATGAAGTTATCAACCTTTGTGAATCAGGTGGTAAAATTGAAACAGGAGAGGATGGCAAAATGGCTGCTTTTGTAGTTGTCATAGCGATGGAAGTTGATGATAACTGATTAAAATGATTGCTTACGGAAATGACTGCATTGATAGAAGCTGTGTTATGAAGCAATAACGAGTTAGTATCAATAGTTGCATATGCTGCAGTTATTGTGGAGTCTAATTCTAAACTGCTGGAAAACATGATATTTCTAGAAGTAGTGGCAGCAGTAGCAATGATAACAGAGTTAACTAACACAGCAGAATTAGGCAAAGCATTGTTAGTGGCATGCATGATAGCTGACATCATACCACTTGTTGATGAAGGCATACCCTGCATGGTAATTGGGATTACTTCTGTCATGTCTGGAGGTTTGGTAAGAGGTGTGGTCCCAGATGACAGCGATGTAGTCCATGGGATAACAGAAGGTGAAGGTCTGAGAGCAGGGGATCTCCATTGTCCTGTAGGGTGACAAAAAATATATACAACATTTTCTTTACTATTGGATATTTATCTGTGTTGGTATGTGATTGATAATTCAAATTTTTAAATCAATATGGATAATTTATATATCAGCGTTGATCATAATGCTAACAGATTCACCATGAAAGATGAATGTCCTCAAATTGTAAACCTTGTGTGTCGATCATTGCTGCTGTAAAACATGATTACAATGTAATTCAAACCCTTGAAGAGGCAATGTACAGTTCTGAAATATATTAGTTTAGGAAATCACAAAGAACAGTAATAAATGCCTTTTTAACCAAACCCTACAGGTGGATGTTAAAGATTTGACAGGAGAATATGTTTTAAAGTACATCATTAAGATTTATAGTCATTTGGGTATGCTGGTACTTTATGCCAAATTACAGATTTCTTTGACAGCGACATTCCTCTAGCATATATGCCCATGGATCTTTTAGCGTAAGACACAAAGACATTTTTGTGAAGTGAATTATAAGAAAAACTACACATCTTCAAGGAAGACAAAAACAAATTAAGTTTAGCATGCTACTAATTATAATCCATGTCACCTCAAGTTTAAATGTGACATCAGCACAGGTGTGTACTATCGCGGCAAAAAGGGCCAGTTGTCGGTACAATGCATTTTGAGATATTATGGAATTAGGCATGGAAAAACATAGGACATTAAGATAATTTTACAGCAATTTGTCATCAAAATATCAGAAACAGTCTCCAATCTTAACCGCAAATCTGTCATTTTGAAGCGTTCAAAAAGCTCCTTTTTTGGTATTGAAATCTCAACTTTTGTTCTGATTACATTACAATATCATGGATGTGACCCTGATTTGCACCCCCACCCACTCTATCAAAGAAGAATGTCAACCTTGGCATAGATACGCTGCGCCTCCGACTAGATGGTGACCTCCCTACTTGAGGTGACACAGAGTTTACTCCGCTCACTTATGCAGACATGTCAGTATAGTCTGAGTATTTATGTGCGTACCCTTAAGGCTACAAAGCAAGCCTGTTTGTTTTACAGGCGAATGGACCTCTCCGGTTGGGTCGATTGGTCAGGCATTTCCCCCTTAAAAAGACACAAACATCATGAAAATCTGTAAAAATGTTGGGTCGGTATTCATTTGAACGTAAAAATAATGTCCCCAATTTCTAAAAAAAATGGGTGTGTCGGGCCTGTAAAACAGGGTTTCTGTTTTGTCTTCTTAGAGTCACCCCAATCAAAGACACAAAGATTAAACAGCAAACATTATATCTACCTTTCTGACAGGTCAAGTAAGGCGAGACGTATCATCTTATACTTTCTATTATATATTCATTTTTGTTGTTCTTTAATTTTTGTTTCTGGCTTGGTACTTAATTTCAGGAAATTCTTGTAATTATTATTTATATCGAAATTTCAGAAAAGCTGAGATGTTGTACTTCTATCCAACACAATAGTATGTTTGTGGGTAGGGGTGAGTTGTTTGCAAAATAATAATAAAACATTTGCGAAAATTATCATATGAAAAGAATCCCCTTAATTCAAGTATAATCCCCCACACTTGCCTGGAGGCAAGCAAGAATTTGTCACCAATCTGAGACTAAAGCCTTTGGGATCAATTGAAGAGTTCAGTCACAAGACAATCAAATAAATGCCATCTTGAAATTCAAACTTGCTCGACAAATAGAGAGCTCCATTGCAAGTCTCAGTTCATCTTTTATACAGAGAGAGATATACAGTCATCACAAAAAGTAACTGACCAGGTAATAAACATGTTGATAACTCTTAAAGTATAACTCCTACATAAACATATTTAATTATAAAGTTGTTGAGAAATTTCTCTTCTTGAATTTGAGATATTACACGCTATGAATGGTTGATTAATGAGGAAGTTATGATCCCAAACGTTAGTGCAAGTCTGATTTTCATTTTAACATTTTCTTTTCAACACGGGGAGAGTATGACAGGTAAAGCGTGTGTGCCGTATTGATCAGCCGTAACAATGCCACCGGCCGACTATCCAACAACCAGGCCATCGACGGGTGAATTGGCACTACTACTACCAGTAATCAATAATTTGCCGGTCTGAGTCCCCGTGTTGAAAATGAAAATGTGAAAATGAAAATCAGACTTGACAGTACATTTGGGATTGTAACTTCCTTAATAATCAACCATTCTTTGCGTGTAATATCTCAAATTCAAGAAGAGAAATTTCTCAACATGTTTATAATTTAATATGTTTATGTAGGAGTTATACTTTTAGAGTTATCAGCACATTTATTACCTGGTCAGTTACTTATTGTGATGACTGTACATTGTAATGGTAAAACAAACACATTTGGACTTGCATCCGCTGTGCTTAAGTGATATTTCTGTGCAAATAAGAAAGTGTTATATCGTTTATCACATTTTTACATTTAGCAATGGTTACTCTCCCCAGAGGGATGCACTAACATTAAATTTAAAGGTAAATATCATGCTCCACTAAAATGGGCATGCATTAAAGCATCCGTATTGTCTAGGCACCTGTTCTAAGGGCCCGACCGACCCATTTTTTAGAAATTGGTGAAAATAATTCATGTGTAAATTAATTTCAACATTTTTGTTATAGGTTAAGAGTTTAACGGGTACGCTGTCGGACAAGTTTCAAACTGTCACGATTTTGTCAGGATTAGCTCTGACTTCTTCAGGACCAAATTATTATAAACACAACATAGAGAATGCCACTTCTCTAATATTATCATATTTTGGGCTGCCCCCTGCCCGACGATTTGAGAGTAGGTGCCCCTTTCCTACTTGCGAAATTGGAAAATTAAGTTAATAATAACAACATTTTTTATATAAAAGTAGTAGATCCCCCTTTCATACGTGAGGAAGCTTGGTGGCTCTGAAAAGAGCCATTCATGTGAACTGTCACAGGTAATATCAGAGTTTTGTGGCATTAAAAGTGAAAACCTGATTTTGTGTTTTGCAGCAATTAAAATATGCTATTACCTAAATGATAATCACTACTTACTTTTTCATTTAAAGGTAGATGACCCGATCACATTTTCGTAACACAGAATTATTTCAAACATACGGAGATTTTCATATCATATGAAAGCTCATATTTTTCTCATCATCATACTGAAATTTGACGGCCTAAATCGGTATAATTACGGAGAAATCGATGAAATAACGTCGAATTACCGCGAAAGGTGGTAACCACCAATATCGTTTGTGTACAACTCAATGGGTACATTTCACGGCATCTTTTGCGTCTAAAATAAGAACCATTAGAGTTATGCAACTCAAACTTTGGAATACGACTTTTTTAAGGATGACCTTTCATGTAGAATAGTAAACTTCAAGTTTAAAATCGGAACATCTACCTTTAATATGCTTGACCTAAAAACACTGAAATGGATGGGGAACTATCGAAAAATGTGACAAATGTGAAAAATTGAAGAATTTTTAAATGCTTTAATTTTTTCAAATTATTCAAATTTCTACTTCTTGAGCAAACCTAACAGCTTAAAATCAAATATCGCACCCTCCTCAGACTAAAAAGCAATAAGTCCCTAACACCCTCCTTCTCCATTATATTGGATCCTGCAAATGAAAGTAATAAAGATGAAACCTAACACTGCTTGTTTCTTTGCTTCATTCCCATCCTATAATTACAGCATAAGGGTTCCATTGCACGTTCAAATTACTGCCCATGGTGTCTATGGCATGGGCTGTTGTAATATGTGACATTGATACCACTACTACCCAATGCAATGTATCCTTGCATGTACAGATATAGGGATATTTATCATTCATATTTAAAAAATAGCATCTTAAAAGTTTAATATTTAAGATGATATGATGCTGAACGTGGTAATTTTTTTTAAAAGAAACAAATGTTCGTGTGACACCTTATTTTCCTCAAATATTTGTGGATTATGGAATATTTCAAAGTTTAGCTAAAAGCAATGTAAGGCTGATTTTTCAGGCATATAAGAATTAATTTGCATGGAAATAAGAAAACCTAATTAAGAAACCTAAAAGAGTGTGTGAAATTAGATTATAAAGGTTAAAAACGGGCTAAAATAAAACAAAATTATCCTGAATTCAGGCAAAAACCAACAAATTCCCATGCCTGGTGTGTTAAATTTCAAGCTAAGCATGAATATCTACATTATTTCATTTTGGCATATGGTTTCATTTCACCAGCACCCATCAATATCAAAATATGAAAACTGTACACCAAGGACTAAAACCTTTGTACATGTAACTCTTAAAGCAATAGAATTTTCAATTCAGAATGTGTGCATCATCATGTTATACTTCAGAGTTGATGAAAACTGATGACAAATAGTCAATTAAATTTGATCACAAATAGATATACATTCTTCATCATTGAGGTTGATGACAAACAATCAATTTTGTTTTGTGGCCTCATATAGCTGTAACATCTTGCAAAATTCTCAATGAAATTAGTCTTCAACCAAGTCTGGTAAAACAATTTAATTATGTTTACCAAAACAAATACTGTCACACATGAATTTTTTGCATCTACGTTTATGATTTGTGAATTTTCGGACAG
The DNA here is from genome assembly GCA_035610835.1 of Ophiura sarsii. NCBI lineage: Eukaryota > Metazoa > Echinodermata > Ophiuroidea > Amphilepidida > Ophiuridae > Ophiura > Ophiura sarsii. The sequence goes on from CM069442.1 coordinate 96,736,450, forward strand.
GCATAAATGTCACAACATTTTCATGTCCATGATTTTATTTCATTCTTCTACTAAGCTTCAAGAATTCTTTGTCAGTTTATCAAAATTGTATGCTACAGTTTAATGGGTTCCTCTGCAGTCGCAAAAATTGTTGCCGCAAAATATTGTGCTTTAGTTGTCAAGATGTGTGTGCAGACTACCAAATCAAATGACCCATCTCGGTTATGGCACGTGGGTAACACATTAAGAAAACATGAGCATGGTTAACTATCAAGAATGCAGAGGATGTGTGATGTCATTTCAAATACGTTCCATTTTCTAAACAAGATCAAACTAAGAAAAATGATTTACTATGAAATTTATGTGCGTTATAGTCAATGGTGAGTTATGATGCATAACATGACGATGAGTGTACAATCTTATGATTGCCTTATATACACACATAAAAATCAAAAAAGTCTCCATGGAATTTGATTTGGAGTTTTGTAGGGCACAAAGGGATTAATACTAATACACACAAATATACGTGTCAATGCAACTAAAACTGTATTTTTAAAACTCCCAAAAAAATATATCCATTTGACGTACATATCTAACAGTACAAAAATCTTTCAATACAATAGTCATCATAATTTTGGAAATCATGCAACATATTCCTGCTAATGCACACTATGTAAGTCTTTAGTGAACCAATTATTGAAAAATTATGTGGCTATAAAATTTGAATCTCATTTTCGGCAGCTTGAAGATAAAAGGAAAATATTTATTGCCGACGCTTTGAAACCCGACTGTTTATTTTAACGGAATAAATCATATTCAAATTTGGGAACCAGTGCAATGTACAGGGGTGGCAACTCTCGAGCTGCCGTTAGTCAATTTAATAAAATTCACTATAACACATATCAAAATAAATGTCTCATTCGGCATTTATCTTGTTATTCCTCTCAATTAATTTAATTCTATCTCATGGTGGATTTCAAGGCATGCATGTATCTTAAATGAATTTTCCGTCAATGAATAAAGAGCAAAAATGTGTATGAGATAGTTATTCTTGCTTGCTGATGATGAGGACTGAATTGATGGCTACATCGCATCAAAAACAAAATAGCTGCATACAAATTCATGACCACACTACATATTCAACCAGCATACAAGTACACCTTTTGATAAAACCCAAATGTATTTTCTTATTTAGTAATTTTATAGTCACATATCATCCATCAAAATTTATTTTGATCAAAAGATACAATAAAGCTTCATTCTCTGCAGCTGAATCTAGAATCTAGAAATGGGGTAACAAAAGCGAGCAAGAATCATAAAAATGTAATCGTAAACATTCCATCCTCATGTAAGGTATTCACTGTTGTCTCATACAGTACAGCATCAACAGTTGCTAGGTCACCACTGTGTATGCTAATTGCGTTTTGAACCATGATCAAAATGATCACCACACAAACTCAATGCGTTGCTAACAAGTGTGTAATCGAAGCATGAACCAGTCACACGGTAACCAGGATATGATATTAACACTTTACACACAGCTATTAGTTTGACCATAAATACAAAACAGATTTTTCAGAAACCTTTTTTTTCTTCAATCTTCAAAGTGTATCTCAAGAATTACTGAACCAATACTACAGAAGTTTGTACTTATTCTATTTTTTCCATGGTGAATTTCATCACTATATTTGGAATTTCCAAATATAGTGATGAAATTCAATGTTTTTAACATTTTGTGAAATTTTGGAACTGTCGAGGACTACCGCATGAACAGTGTTAATAACAACATTATACTCATAAGCAGTAATTAACAGAAATTTGTAATATGACAAAACATATTTGAACAAATGTGCTACATCAAAGATGTTATAGATACAATGTTGTAGGGATAGTGCTTTCTCTCACAATATATTATTTCATCATTCTTTATTTAATCATTAACAATACAATAAAATTGATAAAAAGAATGTACATAAAACCCCAGGACACAATGTTGGCCCATCAATGACCAGCACTGACCGACCAACATACAGGCACGGAAGACAGGACAAACATTACTAACATCAAAACTGTTAATAATTAAAAAATATCATATCATAATATTAAAAGTTCTACTTTATTGAATAATTTTGCAACAAGCTATTTCAAAAATTGAGTTCACAGTGACATTTGTGCAAAATTGTGAATCGTGTGATTGCCTAATTCTGCTCCAAACCTGCCATCAAACTATAACCAAGTGGTTAGATTTACAGTGATTAGACATACATGTTAATTTTATATGGTGCAAAGTATTTCCCTTGGCCTGTCAAACCCTAGCAACATTAATAATAAAAGTGATATCCATTTCAGACAGACAGCACACCTGTTCCCATAGGTAGAGTTGAAGTTGTTGCAGTTTTTATATAATACCTTACTATAGTTTACTCAGTTTGAAATTGGCGAGAAATATTTAGTTTTTATCTCTCCGCATGCAAAAGTAATCCAAGTGTATGTGCGCAATTATGGCCACATGCACACGGTTTTGGCCCCATGCACATGTCACACATACGATGCACAGTGCGCTTGTTGCCTTCATGTGCGCCCGGCGCCCGCGTTCTTCTATATTCATTCACTGCTGTAATGAGGCTTCGCCAATTTGGAACTGATCAAACTATAGTAGTAAGTATCTTACACATAAGCCGCACTGTTTCATTTAATACTAGCTAGGGCTTATTAAATAATATCGGCATTGATTTTCAACATGTGGAAGCCAATTTTCTTTTCTTCAAGTATGTAATAAACAGGTTGCCTCTGAAGAGATTTTTTAATATCAAAAGGTTACCAGCACATATTATAAAATACATTCTAACTAAATGAAGATCTTTGTCTGCCAAAACTAATTATAGATTGGATACTTGCACAACATACGGTTTGACTCTTAACTAACATTATTCCAATTTTAGGGGAACTAATATAAACAGCATGTGTTGAACATGTGGAATATATGCCACACTAGCAGTTACATATTGAATTCAGGGGTCAAAATATGTTTTTGGCTATGAGGGCTATTTTGAGCAAATTCTGCCAAAAGTAACTCTTGTAGTACATTCTTCCATAGACCAACAATTCTCAGAAGAATATCTGTGAAAACTGGGGGCTATAATTCACCCTTAGCCCATTTATTTTGAGCCCTATATACTGCTGATAGCAATTACATGTAGTGCTAACTACTGCTGATAGCAATTACATGTTGTGCTATCTACTGCTGATAGCAATTACAAGTAGTATTCTTTCAAGTGCTCAATCTGGTTTTCGTGCAAACCACTCAACAACAACAACACTACTAGATGTACAAGATTTTATTCTCAATAATATGGATAATGGTTATGTCACAGGTGCCATTTTTCTCGATTTAAAGAAAGCGTTTGATACTGTCAACCATAAAGTGCTAATTGATAAATTAAAAAAGTATGGTGTTGATGGTATTGAGCTTTCATGGTTTAAATCTTATCTCAGTAATAGATCACAGGCTGTAAATGTTAATTCTAATCTTTCAGAGTTTGAGCATATAAATATTGGTGTTCCACAAGGGTCAATATTAGGACCTCTGTTATTTATTTTATTTGTAAATTGTTTACCAAATGCTGTAAATTGTATAACTAAAATGTATGCTGATGACACCACTTTACTATTTAGATCAAAATGTCCTGATGAGCTTTCAACGTCTTTGACATCAAACCTAGATCTAGTTGCTAATTGGTTGAAGGCAAATAAACTTACATTAAATATCAGTAAGACTAAAGTTATGCTATTTGGTACCAGACACATGTTAGATAGATTTAATGATATTTCACTCACCTATAACGATGCTATGATTGAAATGGTTAGAGAATTTAAATATCTCGGTGTCAAATTTGATAGTACCATGTCTTGGTTATCACATATAGATTACTTAGCAAAAAATGTTTCCAGGAGAATTGGTGTTATTCGTCGTGTAAAGCATTTTCTTCCACATCCAACTCTTGTGATGTTATCCAATGCTCTTGTGATTCCTCATTTTGATTATGCCAGCCCAGTATGGTCCAACTGTTCAAATTCTTATCAAGCAAGACTTCAAGTCTTACACAACCGTTTAGCCAGAACAATATTATCTGCTGATATCAGAACACCAATAAATGACATGATGAACTTACTTCATTGGGCAAAACTAAGTGATAGATGGAAAATTCAAATACTTATTATTTTATTCAAATGTTTAAAAGATATAAGTCCAACCTATTTATCATCTAATTTTGAATTTGTACATAACTATCACAATCATACTACCAGGAATCATTCAAGTAATACTTTAATTATTCCTAAAATCAACTCAAATGCTGGTATGCGCACTTTTCTTTACAGATCTGGTCGTCTGTGGAACAATTTATCACCATCTATTCGTATTGATTTAGAAAATATATCACTCGGTCAATTCAAATCCTATATTTCCACTGTATCATAATCGAATAATTTGTATTATAATTTGTATTATATTTTTAAACACTGTTATTTGTTATTTTGATGTATTTATGTATGTATCAAAATGAGGGCCTGCTTGGAAAGCAGTGCAAGTCACTGAAGCATATTACCCTCAATAAAGAAAGCATTAATAAAAAATAAAAGTAGTGCTAACTACTGCTGCTACTGCTGATAGCAATTACATGTTGTGCTATCTACTGCTGATAGCAATGACATATTGTGCTATCTACTGCTGATAGCAATAACATATTGTTCTATCTACTGCTGATAGCAATTACATATTGTTCTATCTACTGCTGATAGCAATTACATGTAGTGCTAACTACTGCTGATAGCAATTACATACTGTGCTATCTACTGCTGATAGCAATGACATATTGTGCTATCTACTGCTGATAGCAATTACATATTGTGCTATCTACTGCTGATAGTAATTACATACTGCTGATAGCAATTACATGTTGTGCTATCTACTGCTGATAGCAATTACACGTTGTGCTATCTATCTATTGCTGATCTTTCTATTGCTGATAGCAATACTACTGATACCATAGCAATTACATATTGTGTTATCTACTGCTGATAGCAATTACATATTGTGCTATCTACTACTGATAGCAACTACATATTGACCTACATTGTATCTACTGCTGATATCAATTACATATTGTCCTATCTACTGCTGATAGCAATTACATATTGTGTTATCTACTACTGATGGCAATTGCATATTTAGGGCACATAGTGGAAGAAATCCATCATAATTTAATCTAAGTTTCATGCATGCACTCATCAAGCCTTGGGTCTCAATAACATTCCTTGATTCCATCTGATCGGTTCTATTTCAAATATTAAACGTTTTACTGAAAATGTATACTTCCTTGTGTTACAAGTTTCTTTAAACCAATTTCTGATCAATTATGTAACACGAATATTGCACAAAATCCATTTCTTTACAAATATTAGAGGTATTACATTCTGTAGCATGTCTTGTACCCTTCAGGTGTATCGTTTCTTCCACCAGACTTGCTTATGAACCTGAGTGGTAGTTTGATGTTAACGATTATAGGTATCAGTATCATTTATTGGCCTATAGCTATAGGCCACAGTGTACCTGATTCTGTTGGCTTATCCACATATTGATTTGATAGATAGACATGCCGTCCTAGCATCAAGAAACAAGATTTAGTTACATCATGTACATGCTTTGGAAAACATCAGCCATATCATTAGTATGTTTTCAAATTATCAGCAGTTAAGATTGAATACAAAATGAGATTGCAATTAAGTTCTAAATACCAACTCTATTATGCACACGCACTTTCAACAGCTTGCATTTCCCACTCCACTCATATTTGACAATTTCAATATTTTGATAAATTGTGAATAACTTTATGAAATATTGACATTACTTCAGCAGACTAAATTTGAATTAATATGATACAACATGCTTTGACATGTTTGAAGAAAAAAGTGTTGCTTTTCCTATATGTCATACCAAACAGAATAGCGCGAGTTTGACAAATTTTGCAAATAATTTCTCAAATTCGTGTGAAAATACTGGACATGGGGAAATTCCTTAAAGCCCAAGTCAATTATTAATCAAATAAATTGATGGATACGTTGGATAGTAAACCATTTTCCTTCTTCCTAAAATGATGTGGAAGATGTGTGCATATTAGTTCTAATTGTTGATTGTATAAGCTATTCTTTAGATGTGATGCAGCACATTCCATACTATGATGCATGTCATTAAAAAGACACTTTTTAATAGCGTCAACATGAGATTGATATGTGACGGAGCACAGAAAAAGGAGGGACTTTGCAGCTGTGTGTTTTTCAAGATATAGATGAATACGGACAGAAAAAATAAGGAAAATAATAAGAAGTTAGGAGCCATTTTCAATCGTAATATCTGAATGCCTTGACGATCAATGATAACTAAATATGGTGTCAATTTAAAGCACGCATAATAAACTCAAAATTGACTTAACCTCCAAAGTCCCCCCCCCCCCCCAGTTACATGTATTTAGCATGTTTACTTCTTCCAAAACATTCACATTTCCCCAAAATGATGTTTTCAGAAAAAGTGGCACTTTCAAAATCTTATGCAAGAAAATTACAAAAATGTCTCCAGACAGTGCTGCTGTTTAAAATTAATTTCAATTGTCTTTATTTTCAATTAAACGAAAGTCTTTTCTTTCTTTAGCTTGTCCTTATTTGAAATAAAAATAAAATGATTTTATTTCATGCATGACTAGCCAATAGTATCCATCATTCACATCAATAACTTCTCTGTATCTTTTCGGAAAACATCATTTGGGGGAAATGTGACTGTTTTGGGAAAAGTAAACATGGTATTGAAAAGCAGTAACTTTGTGTGGGTAGCCAAGCGTTTTCCCTTTTCGTAAATGTTTCAATCTCTCAAAACGCCTAATTGTGTGTGGATTAGTGCACACACACTCGTATAGAGTCTTGAAAAGTGCCACCTTTTTTTGAAAATATCATTTTTGTGAAAAGTATAATGATATTGAAATGGAGAAACTTTCTATGGGTAATCAAATGTTTTTGCTTTTCATAAGTGTTTCAATCTCTCAAAACGTTCCACTGTGAGTAGAGTTATGCAACATATGTGATCAAATTCTAGGGGAGGGGGCTTTTTTAACCCTTTATAACCATATAAGCCAATAACATTGCATTTGAAGAATAAAAATATGTTATTTAAAGTCTCTATACAAAATGACTAATGTTTTTAATCATTTTAATGTATGCACAACACAATAATTATTAATTTATTACAGTATTAAGATGAGACAATCAATTCATTGATTTATCATTGTGAAACATCTAATGATGATTGCCAGCCAGGCTGCTGCTAATCCATAATTTGTTACAAAATCAAATCAATATAATTATCATCTTTCAAGGGTTTTTTCATATCCTTCTATGTTATTGAATTCAATGATGAGTTTTAACTCTATGGGTCGCCCCGGTCATCCGTTTTTGTTGTTGTCATTTACTGTTGACAATAACGTTTTAACACATCAATGTCTACGCACTACTCATCCATACACAAGATTGTTCCTAGTGATCGCGTAATGCCGTTTAAGCGACTGTTGTTTACATCATCAAGCGGCATGTGACGTCACTCCGGACCGACCTATATGCCATAAAAATTGGTACATATTAATAGACATCAACAGACTACTGTAAAAGTGACATTTTCACGCTTTTTGCGCTCGAACCAGCTAACGCAAAAATATAACCTGCAAATGTATTTCTTTCTGTATCATATAGTTCTATATGTTATAAAGTTACAAATCATGAATTAAAAAAAATTGCAAAATAGATAACATTTGGCAAAGCGAGAAAAATAATCGCACTAAAATGACCTCTTTTACAGTATGTTTTGATTATTTTGGGGACATGAAATTGAAGATACATTGAATAAAATTAAAAAGACACTTAGTTAGGATTCTGATGCCTGTCTGATTGACAGGGTCAAGAGTATCTAGTTACGTTCATACTCTAGCAATACACAATGCAGGGCATTATTGCAATGGAGTTAGGAATATAAGACTACCATTAGGCCAAAAAACAAAAAAAAGTTGCCCTGCTTTCCGACCGACCCAAATTTTCGGAAATCTAGGGTCGCTATTTTTTTATTTTTTTTAAAGTAATATTGAAAGAAAAAAAAATGAAAGAAGCACATAACAATAAAGAAAATTAAAAACGTGTTTTTGAGTAGTATCTGCTTGGTTAAAAAAAAAAATCAAAAAAAAAAATCTTTAAAATGTGTTTTTGTGTAGTATCTCCCTGTAGTCAGGGTCACTATGTACTTTGCAGTAGATTCGTTGGATTTTTGTGGGGAGTTGCTATTTTTTGCATTTTCATGAAGGTAAAGGTTTACAGAAATTGAAAACCAATGTTTACACATTTTTAAAATCCATTATAGCATCCATTTTGGAATTTCAAAATGGCCGCCAATCTTCATCTCATAAAATGACATATAGCAATCAAAATACATGGGGAAAACCGAGAAAGTATAGTTTTAATAGTGGGATGTATGTATTAGACCACTAGACACTCATATCCAGAACTTTTGCTTTATAAACATACCGAGACCAAAATGGCCGCCAAAAATGGTAAAATTCCATAAATTGGCATATATGAACCAACATGTATGTTCAGAGTATAGCTTTAACAATGTGATGTATGAATTAGACCACTAGAAACTCATATCTAATATTCTTGTTTTGTTAGCATACTTTAAAACCAAAATGGCCGCCAAATTAATGGCCAAAATGTTAAAATATGATAACAATTCAATAGAATAGCATAATATCAACTGAAATGTATGATGAAAATATGATTTTAACGATGGTATGTATGTGTCAGACCACTAGTAACTCATATTCAGTATTGTTGCTTTGTTGACATAGTTAAAAATCCAAAATGGCTGCCAAAATGGGTCTCAAAATGGCTGCAAAAGTTGTCAAATTCCATAAAATGTATGATGACAATATAGTTTTAATGTTAGGATGTATGTATAAGACCACTAGTAACTCATATCCGAGTGTTTTTGCTGTATTAACATGTCAAAAAATCCAAAATAGCCCCCAAAATGGGTCCCAAAATGACTGAACAAATTGTCGGAATTTCATAAAATTGGATAATATCAACCAAAATGTATGATGAAAGTATAGTTTTAACATTGAGATCTAATACATACATCACTAGTAACTCATATCCAGTATATTTGCATTGTAATAACATACTTTAAATCCAAGATGGCCACCAAAATGGCCGCTGTAAATGAAATAGTCTACATGAGTGTTATATCCAGAATAGATATTGTAAGAATGTACATGTATATTACATCACATTCACCAAATAGTATGTTCTAAACTGTTAAGCTGTTGTTTTTAGATATAAGGCCCACCTCTGTGACAATTTTGATTCAGTATCACTTTCAAAAATGGCTGCCATTATGGTTAAGTTGATGTTAAATGACCTAACAAAATTGTATTGATTGTAAATGACCATACTATGTAATACCAACACCCCCAAATTTAATGGGACAGCATTCACTATATTATTATGATAAAGCCTAGATCTAGTTTGAATCTTTTAAAATATCCAAGATGGCTGCAAAAGGTTAAAATAACCGAAGAACTGTATTAGTTTATTGTTAGTGTTACACTAGATATGACCAAATTAGTATATATACAGCTTTTAATCCATCCAGTAAACGTATTTGTATGTGACAAGGTATAATTGAATGGTATAGACTCCATTTTGACAATGTAATGTTATTACGATGGCCATTATAATGACCATTTCATTAAAATTACCTCTAAATGGTCAATACAATTACCTCTAAATGGTTAAAACAATTACCACAGGTGGTCACCCATTGTTCAAAATACCGGGTGGTTCAAAAAAAAGTTGACCCAAGTTCAAAGTAATTTTTCAACCACATTTAAAGTTTTAGAGAATTTGTGTTTACTTCGTCTTAATCAGCAGTAAGTTTGAAATTATCCTGAAAAGATAGAATGTTTAGCTTGTTTGGTTCTTCAGATATGGTTCATTACAGAAAACATGTACAAAACTGACTTGTCCACGGGAGTGTCATTTAGTTGTTGTCTTCAACAAAACATCATGCTCTAGTTTCAGAATTGAAATGCCCGCTCTGACAAAGTATCCCAATCTCTTTGCTTAAATGTGCCATTCACATTCAACAAAGAAACATAGGTAAGTAAAAGTAGGTAATGTCAAGCACCAGACAGATGTTTCAGATGTCTCCTTTTTACTTTTTCTACATTTTTACAATTTGTGACCAATCGTGTGTAAGTCCACTTTGTGCATTTCATCTCTACAAAGGACGCTCCCGTGGACAAGGCAGTTTTGTGCATGCTTTTTGTAATGAACCATATCTGAAGAACCAACCAAGATAAATGTACCATTTTTTCAGGATAATTTCAAAACGTACTGCTGATCAAGACTTAGCAAACTCAAATTCTCTGAAACTGTAAATGTGGTTGAAAAATTACCTTGAACTTGGGTTAACTTTTTTGTTGTTGAACCACCCGGTATGGTCAAAGTGAGAAAAATGAACTATATACCATTATATCATACATTGTCACATACAAATATGTTTACTAGGTAGATTAAAACCTATAGATATAATAATTTGGTCATATCGATTGTAACACTAACAATAAACTGAAACTGCTTTTCAGTTATTTTAACCTTTTGCAGCCATCTTGGATATTTTAAATACTCAAACTACATCTACAGCCCCTAGGCTTTATATATAATAGACATATAGTGAATGCTGTCCCATTATATTTGGGGTGCATGTTGGCATTTAGACTACCTATTTCATGTATTTGATTGGTACTTATTACCTTATCTTGCTTTTATTAAATGTTGTTTTGATATATTATAATCTTCTTTATGTAGCCCACGTCTCTTTTTCTATTCTGCGATCCTGGTTCTTGACGTGTCAGTGTAGACATCTCTTTTCTGTCTGCATCTCTTGAATCATCGATTTGCAAGTTTGCAAGGAGAGACGTGGAGCACCAATTGTTGTGTTTTCCCTGCTTGTATAATGTGCAATTACGTATAATATTGTATGGTTTTTAGGTTGATTAGTATGTTATTTCTTTGTGTACTTAGTTTTGTGAAGCGCTCAGAGGCTCCTTGCATAGGGCGCTATATTAAATCCATTATTATTATATTATTATTATTATTACATTAAATGGTCATTTACAATACAAACCAATTTTGTTGGGTCATTTAACATCAACTTAACCATTCTGGCAGCCATTTTGGAAAGTTATACAAAATCAAAGCTGTCACAGAGGTGGCCTTATATCTAAAAGCAATAGCTTAACAGATTAGAACATACTATTTGGTGCATGTAATGTAATATACACGCTTACAATATCTATTCTGGATTATCATACACTTATGTAGAATATTTTTACATTTACAGCGGCCATTTTGGTGGCCATCTTGGATTTAAAATATGTTATTACAATGCAAATATACTGTATATGAGTTACTAGTGGTCTAATACATACATCTCAATGTTAAAACTATACTTTCATCATACATTTTGGTTGATATTATCCAATTTTATGAAATTCCGACAATTTGTTCAGTCATTTTGGGACCCATTTTGGGGGCCATTTTGGATTTTTAAGTATGTTATCACAGCAAAAACACTCTGATATGAGTTACTAGGGGTCTAATACATCCATCCCATCATTAAAACTATATTTTCATTATACATTTTGGTTGATATTATCACATTTAATAGAATTTGACCATTTTGGCAGCCATTTTGCAGCCATTTTAGGACCCATTTTGGCAGCCATTTTGGATTTTTAACTATGTTAACAAAGCAAAAATATTTTATATGAGTCACTAGTGGTCTAACACATACATCCCATCGTTAAAATCATATTTTCATCATACATTTCGATTGATATTATGCTATTTTATTAAAATTTGACCATATTTGACCATTTTGGCCATTCATTTGGCGGCCATTTTGGTTTTAAAGTATGTTAACAAAGCAAGAATACTAGATATGAGGATCTAGTGGTCTAATTCATACATCCCATTGTTAAAGCTATACTCTGATCACACATGTTGGTTCATTTATGCCAATTTATGGAATTGAACAATTTTTGGCGGCCATTTTGGTGGCCATCTTGGTTTTAGGTGTGTGAACAAAGCACCGATTCTGGATATGAGTGTCTAGTGGTCTAATACATGTATCCAACTATTAAAACTATACTTAAACCATACATTTTGATTGCTGTCATTTTATGAGATTTGACCAGTTTGGGCTGCCATTTTGGACGCCATCTTAAATAACCCCTTAGTCATGGCCGCCATTTTGAAATTAAGATTGTTAAAGCTATACTCTGATCACACATGTTGGTTCATTTATGCCAATTTATGGAATTGAACAATTTTTGGCGGCCATTTTGGTGGCCATCTTGGTTTTAGGTGTGTGAACAAAGCACCGATTCTGGATATGAGTGTCTAGTGGTCTAATACATGTATCCCACTATTAAAACTATACTTAAACCATACATTTTGATTGCTAGGTCATTTTATGAGATTTGACCAGTTTGGGCTGCCATTTTGGACGCCATCTTAAATAACCCCTTAGTCATGGCCGCCATTTTAAAATTAAGATCAGGACTAGTTAGTCATGCTTTAGGGGCAGCAGACATGACAATTCTACCAACAAATAAGCTTTAAAAAGTGACCACATGTCATGGGTTTTTTTTAAATAGTTTAAATATATTACAATTTGGCCGCCATTTTAAAAATCCAATATGGCCGCCATTGGAGATTTTAAAAATGTGTAAACATTGGTTTCTAGTATCAGTGGTCTTTAAACATTAATTAGATGCAAAAATTAGCAACTCCCCACAAAAATCCAACGAAATTACATAGTGAACCTGACTACTGTTAAGATTTCCAAAAATTAAAAATTAAAAAAATCCGACCGTCCGACCCACACTCTGGCCCTGAAAGGGCAAGTCAACTTCTTTTTTCTTTTTTTGGCCTTTTGCCAAGTTGGGATATTATTGCATTGACACTGACTTATTTCACCACACTCTGCTAGCTACATGTACCTAGTTTATGCAAGAGTAGAGTACACAATGTTGAGTACTTGTATGAATGCATCATGTATGAATTCATCAATACATCATAGTGTTATCTACTGCTGATAGCAATACCATTTTGTGCTATCTACTGCTGATAGCAATACCATTTTGTGCTATCTACTGCTGATAGCGATACCATTTTGTGCTATCTTCTGCTGATAGCAATACCATTTTGTGCTATCTTCTGCTGATAGCAATACCATTTTGTGCTATCTTCTGCTGATAGCGATAACATTTTGTGCTATCTGCTGCTGATAACAATAACATTTTGTGCTATCTTCTGCTGATAGCGATAACATTTTGTGCTATCTACTGCTGATAGCGATAACATTTTGTGCTATCTACTGCTTATAGCGATAACATTTTGTGCTATCTACTACTGAAAGCAATCACATGTTAGTGCGAATGACATGACAATGGTTATGAAAATAATAAAACATGCATGCCGCTCTTTTTTTGCATGGTCTATTCATTCATAAAAGAACCATGTTATCAGAGAGCGCCATTTGGGGGATTGAAGGCTCAATTCTTTTGTTCTGAACCGCCCAATTCACAATGAGTGAATGGTCTTGTGTCAAAACATGTGGTCGCCATTTATTAGCATGGCAATTCGAAGACGTCAGTTGTCTCCGGATTTTTTGGCAATTAAAAAAAAATTGAAGCATATTTTATGAATACATGTATAAAATTAAAAATTGCCCTTTTCCCATGGTCACACGCATGCGTAATGATGACTGAATGGGAAGTCGGAAAACCAATATTATCGCAAGGATTGCATTTTTATGAAGGCATAACATTCGGCAGTCATGTATGTTGGTCTTACGTGGCTGAAATACTGCTTTTGTTGTTCGTAACTTTCATCACCATGTACACGAACGGAAACTGCCCGTGTACATGGTTAGGAAATTACACGCTAAACTCCCCTACATGCTGTGCTTTCTACAGCTGATGTGTATACTGTTGATCAATAACAATTGCATTATGTGCTATGTACTAAAAGTCCTGATAACATGCTGGGCTATCTAATGATGATACTAGTTATAAAAAAGCACATGTTGGTATCATGTTCAGCAGTTGCCTTGTTATGCACTGACTGCTAATAATATCAATGAGAATAATGGGTAATTTTCATGTAAGGTCCATGTGACACAGTGACTGATATTGACTGCTAATAATATCAATGAGAATAATGGGTAATTTTCATTTAAGGTCCATGTGACACAGTGACTGATATTGACTGCTAATAATATCAATGAGAATAATGGGTAATTTTCATTTAAGGTCCATGTGACACAGTGACTGATTCATGTAAGGTCCATGTGACACAGTGACTGATATTGAAATTGTCTCACACAATTTGTTCCTAACCCTAAGATTAACTTGTTGTCTGCTTTAAGTTCAACTGTTAAAATGGCATTTATTTTACTTGTCCATGGCCAGGCAGCTATATTGTAGCTCAGAACATGTTCACAAACACATATCTAATGTCTGGAAATAAATCCTTTAAACTTATAAGGAGTTCGTAAATTGTGAATGGCAACAGCGCTACAGTCCCGACTTCTTCAATCAAATGTCCCTCTTTCTCCATCCCTTTCCACCCACCCAAATCTATGGCTGGGCTACTGCAATTACAAAATGTCACTCAATATTTTTAAAACAAAATATAGGTTACGGTATGCCTCTGGCATTAGCTGATGGGAGCTACCAGTAGGAACATGTATAGAACACCAAAGTGCCTCAATTCAACCTCGCAAAATATTGACGAATTTCAACGATGGCCCACTATCTGTCAAGTATGGTTAAGAACTAGGTCAATATTTGATATGGGTTAAATACGGCCACAAAAAATAGTTGTGTTACACATGAAATTGATGGATAAAATATAAGAGCCAATTGATTTAATGGTGTCTGCATTTTGTTACAATGTTTTAACCATTTTCTCAAAACAATTGATATCCTAGCGTTCTTGAAGAAGAAAAAAAACCTATTTTGAATTGCAAAAGGTGTCAAGTTATACTCTTAATTAGACTTATTTGTAATATATCATTTTTTTCAAAATGTGTCTATTGAAAGAATTTGTTATCTAAAAGTCTGAAAGTCATAGAAATAATGGAACTTTGAGATGATAAAGAATAACATGTATTAGCGTTCTCTCATTGTGCAGTTTTACCCATCTTAATCAATTTGCAACATTTGCTGAAGGCAACATAACATCTGGATTTAATGGCCCAATAAATAACCAGGCTTCATTTCTGTTTAGTATGCAAGCTCACTTTCTGTATGACATTGGACTCTCAGTTATACAAGGGCATCACCTTAACCAGTCTATCTTTATCTTTATCACTAGTTTGGAATCTTATGATTAATTGTCTGACGAGAAATGATAAATCATCCTTTACATTAACATGTTATCTGTGGCTGTTGTGTAGATATAAGGTACACCACAGATAGTCAATTGACTATCTGTGGGTACACATATCTCTAAAGATAACAAATAAGAAAGTCTAAAAAATAATTGAAACATCAGCGGAAATTAAAACTGAATACACACAAAAAATAGAAATAAATTTGGTATCAGCTGAAAATGTTGATATTTCTACAACAGATATTTTAGAGAGCTTCTTGGAATTCCCATCAATAATCAACAAATGGAGGCAGTGACCATAGCTGCAATGCTTGGATTTTGTACCCAGCCAATGAGGCTAATAATGAGTTTAAATTCTACGAATGAAATTGAGAATGATTAGGATTAGGCCAAAAAAAGTTTGGTTGTCCATTGATCCCCTCCAAAGGGTAGGGTCGATAGGTCTAATTTTTTATAAATTGTGTAATAGTTGATAAATCAGATGTGAATGGGATTATTTTACTACATGTATTAAATCACTTCATTCATGTTTTAAAACACTTTAGAAGAGTAAAGAAACAATTTAATAGTGTATTTCCTGAAAGCAAAATTCTGGAGGAAAATATTTCTGGCATTTCCAAAAGTAGGGTTGGTATTCATTTGTACAGTTCAACTTTTTTGTCAGTTTTCAACATTAGGGTATGTCGGAAATGAACAAAAAACACAAATGTTTGCCTTTTAAAGATAGAACTCTGACTGAGTGATGGGATGGGAACAGTATTCCAATTACACAAGCTGGTATAGTTATTATCAAGTACTGTTAAAGTATTTTTTGTGCTTTTCGCACTAAAATATGAACGCATTCATTTTGTACGTAGGTCTATGTAAGAGAGCTAAAAATCGCAAAAATAAAAATAAGCAAAATTGTTCAAAATTTGCAAAGCGCGAACATTTACACTTTTAAAGTATTCTATCAAGTTTCTAGGCACTTTTTATCAGCAACATGTTTTTGACATTGTTACAGAATACAAGCGTGCCAAGTTACTAAGCTAAAACTCCAAATTTAAAAGGTCCCAGTTCAGTTTAAAGCATTTGGAGACTCAGTAGTTCCTAACTAATTTTACCTACATGTAGTACCGTCAGTTGAACAGTTCCCAAAGAAAATATGCACAGGTGACAATAGAAAGGCTATACTTGTCCACAGACCCTTCTACATCCACATAAAGGGGTACCTCATCACTCTCAGGCTTGTTCCCTGATATAACCACAACACTATTCACTAGAGGGACACCAAGGGTACTGACCAACCAACTAATCCTCGGGCCAATTTGTTACCAGACTGGGCTGAATTGTTAGAGGGTTTATGAGCTGATGATATCAGTTTCTCTGTACCCTAAAAGCAGGCATTCTCAACTGGTGGCGCGCGCCACTTGTGGCGCATCAAGGCATCCTAAGTGGCGCGAGAGTGGTTGAAATTTGTTTTACATAAAAAAAATCATATCATGATATAGCTAGATTTCATAGGCCTATGACGGTCAGATGTATAAAGACAGCAATTTTTCGCGAGCTACGCGCGAATTTGCCCTAAAAAGAGTAATATTAGTTATGATGCTGCTGCCTATTATGTTAACATATTTTGAAACTAATGCTATGAAGTGAATTTTGCCGTTGTAAATTCTAAAAATATGACCAAGTGGAGCTTCAACAGGTTGTTTACAAAATGAGGCGCATCAGTAAATCTAGTTGAGAAAGCCTGCCCTAAAGTGAAATGTAGAAATGTACTCTTCATTGTAACCTTCACAAGCACTGCATTACACACAAAAAACAGAATCAACTAATTTGTGTAAAACCACTCAATGAATTAAAGAATGGCTTTACTCAAGTCTCTGGTTAAACTTGTTGAGTAAACTGCACACAAAAATATACATTTTGCTTTTAGATGCATTTTAGACACATGTACATGTACACTGGCCTCTTAAGGGAATAAATAATTAAGTACTATTCCAGTCATGAAGTGATAATGTATTGAACAAGAGCATCTCTTGATAGCAATGTATATTAATGGTATCTATCTAGTGCTGATGGCATGAACACATTCTATCTAGTGCTGAAAGCAAATTTCATCAACTGCTGATAACAGTGCCATCTTTTCATCATAGGGTCATTTATAATGGTTACATTTTTATTTACTGTTGATCAAATTATTTCTAAAAATTAGCACAAATATCAATGTAATCATTATGTTGAATTTTATACCTGATTTAAATAAGAATATGTTGCTGTTGGATGCCGGGGGGGGGGGGGGGGTACTCGGATTTGGTTTGGTCGGGGGTGTGCCGCTGGAGATTCAAAACCCCTACCCATTTCTAAGGGTGATTTTTAGGGGTTTTGCTTCATTTTAGACCAAATTTTCGCGAAAATAGACCTAATTTTGGCAAATTTTCGCGAAAATAGAAAAACAGGACCCATGTCTAAGGATTTTTCAGTTGAAAAGCCTACCCATGGCTAAGGATGTCTCATGAAAAAACGACCCACTGGAGCGGCACGTCCCCGTATGCCTTACATACGGGGACGGGGTTGGATGTAACATACACAGGCCCATCAGGAAATGAATAAGTACTATTTCAGGTAGTAGTGTCAACGTGTTATTAAAGGCATATTATGTGATCTTTTCCAGAGAGCGCCCTCTATTCATTATTTTTTTTAGAAAGTAGATTTTCTTGCAGATTTACATTTCTGGTCATAAATCATACATACATTCCAAGTTACAGAGCGATACGATTCCTAATTACCTCAAAATCATGGTTTTAGAGTGAATTTAGAGTGAAAAATATAAACTGTCGGACAATCCGACAGTTTATTTTCACTCTAAAATCATGATTTTGAAGTAACTAAGAATCGTATCGCCCTGTAACTTGGAATGTATGTACGATTTATGATCAGAAATGTAAATCTGCAAGAAAATCTGCTTTCAATTTTTTTTTTTGATGTTGAGGGCGTTCCCTGGAAAGATCACATAATATACCTTTAACTAGGGCATTTATTGATAATGATAGCAATTATGCTATCTATATTTAATCTGGTGCTGATAGTATGAACACATTCTATTTACAAGAAGCAGATCTCATCCACTGCTGATAGCATATCAATAGTATGCCATCTACTTTTGATAGCACTGCTGATAGCATATCAATATTATGCCATCTACTTTTGATAGCACTGCTGATAGCATATCAATATTATGCCATCTACTTTTGATAGCACTGCTGATAGCATATCAATATTATGCCATCTACTTTTGATAGCACTGCTGATAGCATATCAATATTATGCCATCTACTTTTGATAGCACTGCTGATAGCATATCAATATTATGCCATCTACTTTTGATAGGGTACATTTAATGTACACATAAACATGGTAATGCCCAATGGTTATCTACTATTGTTGGAATATAAAAGTTAAATACAAATTGATATTATTATGTTATACAATGTAATAAAGAATATGCTGGTCTTTGATGAGTGCCCTCAAATTAACCGAAGGCACCGAAGGCAATTGCCGTCGGTGCCCCACCTAGTTGCCTCGATGCCCTCAACTTCTGGCTGTTTTTACTCCATTGAAAAGTACATAATTGCCTTGGTGGAAGTTGGTGCCCTTTGAAATTGCCTGAAATTGCCTTGCCCTTTCCATTTCTTAATTTGAGGGCTGCTTTGATGAGTGCATGACACCCTGTGGGGTTTTACTTGTCAGCAATTACTGTTCAAGTTCAAACAGCAAGATGCATGTCTGTGCTATGCTATTGTCTACTATTTGCAATGTTGTGCTATCTACTGTAGATAGCAATAATATATGTTTAAATTAGCTTATTTTTTCTGGAGAGTGGAATTTTGTCACAAGTGGATGTTTTTTCTCAAAATGTGGACCTTTTTGCAAGGAGGCCCTTTTTTTCTCTTTTACTTTTTAATGCAAAATTGCCTTATTAGCGATAAACTTTGTGCACCTTAAAGAGGCCTCTTCAAATTGATTTTATTACATGGTTCAGGGGTTGGTCACCACAAAACTTGTTCAAAGTACATAAGAAAGAAACAAAGCTGTTACAAACATCTCAAACTCTGAAACACCTCAACAAAAGAGTCATGACTGAAATAAAGAAAAAGAAAAGAAAGTTGAAGCAGAGCCAAAAAAAGAAGTGGGAGGGGACGCTAGGCCTAAAAAAAAGTTTGTTTGCCCAAACAAGAGTTGAAAAAAGTGGGTCGGTAGGTCGATTACCTTTTTCTTTTCTTTTTTGGCTGTAGACACATTTAGTGAAGAAAATTACTATACAATTTTATTTTAATACACTTTAATGTTCTTTAAAACCCTAACCTTCCTACACAACGATTCACTACGGCAAAAAACAATGTCCACGCGCATGCTACAGCATTCGATTTGATGACGTCATCAACCAAGCTGATATGTGTGTACAAAATCGCTGCCTGGGTGAGCGTTGGCAGGAGAGCCGAGTGGTTAGTACCGCGGCGGGGTGATCAGAGGGTCTGGGGGTCAAATTCCATGGGTTTTGCGGCGATTTTTTGTTAAACAAATTCATACTTCCCCTCCCCCGATTTCCACACCTTAAAAACATAGCCTGTCTGGTTAGGGCTAATACAGTACATATATTTTGTTTTAAGGCTAAATTAAAAAATCTTTTGTCTCAAAGCTCTTCAGGGTTTTTTGGGTTTTTTTAAATATAAAATATTGAAATCCTTGTAAAAGTGACCTTTTGTATTTAAAATGATGTGATCAATGAAAATCTGAAAAATCTGTGACATTTTGGGATTTTTTTTCTTCAAAAGAAATGTAAAAAAAAAAATGTAAAAAAAAGATTTTTGTTTTTCTAATAATTAATGCGCATCAATAAACTAACGCGCGCGGGAGCTTTGAGACAAATGATTTTTTAATTTAGCCTAATAGTGCAGCTGGCATCCTGAAGTACAAACCTTCAGACAAACCTTCAGACCATGCTGGATGGTCTGACATGTTCTATTTTTCGCTAGAAAGTGGTAGGATCTTGGATTTGCATCTCCTTGGTGTTCTAAATAAAAGGGCAGTTTTGTTGATAGCCTTATAGGTTTGGCAAAAATATCATTTAATACATATATTTTTCAACATAAAAAATAATCTTTAAAAAAATCTTAAAAAAATGGATGGGGTTTTGAGATATTATGGGTTGGTCGTGTTTGGGCAAACAAACTTCTCTTTTTTTAGGTCCTATGCTAAAAACATGTTTATTTTTATAATTTTGCCTAAAGTTTACTTGATTTTGGTATATCGGGAAATCTTAAAATGAAAACCCATATCAGGTGATTAGAAGCCCTGATTGTGTGGTTCAAACATCTTGATACAAAACCTGCTATCTACTGATGATAGCAATTGCAGGTTAGTATGCTGTGCAGTGTGCTTTAAATTTCCACTGCTGAGTGATAGGCCCATCTAGCAAAACATGGCTTTTATCAGTGGGTGTTTAAGGGGAGGGGGGGGGGGGGGACTCAAGGACATTTTTGATTTGATTTTTTGAATTTTGTGACTGAGTGCTGTAATTATTGAACTATTAATCAAATGCATATAAAAGTATACATTTGTGGAAAGGAAATGGATCAGAGAATCCAAATTTGGCGTCAATTTTGACCAAAAATGTTGATTCTTTTGAGAAAATCACAAAATTCACTTTTTTGACCCATTTTTGTTGTTGAACAAAGCTAACAAAATAATTTTGGGACAAATTTGTTTTTTTAACCTAAACTAATATTTTTTGAAATTTTGACCAAAAAGTGAGAAAAAAAATATTTTGACAGAATTATGATTATTACTTAAAGGTAGTTGTTCCGATTGCTGGCCCGATTTTCAACTTGATGTTTTCTGTTTCATATGGAAGGTCATCCTTAAATGTGTCACATTCCAAAGTTTGAGTTGCATAACTGCAATAGTTCTTATTTTAGAATCACAAGGTCACAATTATGTTGCCCATTGAGTAGTAGGCCTACACAAAGTGGCTGGTGGTTAACCACCTTTGGCAGTAATTCACCATATTTTTGCCTCATAGATAATTTCTAAATGGAACATTTCTGGCCCCTAAGATTTTACAGACATAATGAGAAAAATATGAGGATTCTTCTGATATCAAAATATCTTGATGTGAAAAAAAAATCTTAGCCCCAAAAAAGTGATCGGGTCATATAATACCTTTAAATCTTCATATTTACACCCAAAATCACATCAAAATTGAATTCTGATTTTGAAAATGAAAAAATTTGAACTTTAAGCTTTCATTTGATACCAAATTTGTTGTGACAACATATGATTTTATGGACCCAATGTATACCTTTGTGTGGAATTGCCCAAATTCAATGACAAATCATGTCAATATTAACCATTCTTTCCGTTACTTAGGAACTACATTCGTAATCGCGAATGACGGAAGCTTTGGCGTTTACTGTAATAGTGGGGTGCACCCATAATTTACATCGATACGAGGCCCCATTCTTATAGTCGTAGAGCATGTGTGGTCCAGTGGAATAGTTGCCGGTCTCCTAATCATAAGGTTGTGAGTTCTAGCCCCGCTGGTGCCAATGTGTTTGTGTCCTTGGGCAAGGCACTTAGTCTACATTGCCTTTTACAGGGACTGAGTTTTAAAATGAACAGAAGAGTAATAAAAGCTCTCCTGAGCATAAGAATGTATATTAGCATGTAATTTGGCCTGCGGGCCACGAGATGCTTCTGAATAAAATACCAATAATAATAATAAGAAGAGCAGTGACAAAGAAAGTGACTGGGGATTGATCAGATTTGAGGGGAGCTTTAAACTACTCTCCTAGAGTAATTAAGGGGAGCGATTAAGGAGAGCAATGCTCTATAGCGCCTTAAAACTCAGTCCCTGCTTTTAGGGGGTTGCTATAGGGGTACTAAATACATGTACAAGTACATGTATGTACATGTATGTTTGTTCATGTTGGTTTATGTCGCAACTTGGCGCTGGTTTAGCTGCTGCCTGGACGTTGCATTGTTTATTAATGTGTTTGATTTGTAATTACAATTCAGCCAGTTGGCTGCGATGACAATAAAATTTAAATAATAAATAATCTTTATATGATTCCGTTTGTGACGTGACACCAAAAGAAATGACAGCTAGTCTTATTCCTAGCCATTTTATTTTGTTGGCTCCTTCTGTTCTCGAAACACTTGGCGGTATGGGAAACAAGACTAGCATCAAAAGTGACGTCATGATTCCAATATCTTATTCGAATATTGCGCAGATCACCGCCATTTTTTAATTTTAAACCGACAGATTGAGTTCTGCGCATACATGTAAAGCAATGGGATTTTTAACTTTGAAACTAGAATATAATATAAGCTGACGATACTTGTGGATTTATCATACCTCATGCCCCTTATTTTTCATGGCGCACAACAATGCGTTATGTGTTATGGGCAATTCCAAGCAAATGTCAACCAAATAGCCAAAATTTCAAATTTACATCCAAAGTTTAATTCTATGCCTATAATGTAGTCAAGAGTCCAAAGTTCAGGAATTTTTAGTTTGTTTAGCGATACCATGTTTTTTGATGTATAAACTAATTAGCATAAATTTGCATATTTGCAGCTTACAAAATCAGTGAAAAGGCTTGTTTTTATTTATTCCATATCTTTTAGACACATAGGTATGATGTTTAAATAAATGTCAGGCACAATAGTAGTACTGATGGGAAAAGTTTTGATATAAATTTAATTTTGATCAATGGCCGATTAGTCTCGTTAATCCAGGTAATTAGTATGCATAATCTCATGTCATTCCGCAACGCAAAAGTACAATTTTTTAGGATAGCAAGAAAAAAATGTACCCTATTTTCATATAACTGTTTTTTCTCTGCACACAATTGACATGCTTCATAATGATAAAAAAAAAATTGGAAAATTCTGTTAATAAATAGCGCTAACGAGCGTTGCGGAATGACATGTTGCGGAATGACGGTGCGGAATGACAAAGGTATTTATTCCCTATATAGTTAGGTAATTTATTGAGCAAATTGTGATATTTTTGTGTACGTGGTATAAGATCATCCTTATTTATGATAATTCATTCAAATATGGAATTTAAACTTCTAAAAAAGTTTCAAAACTGATGAAAACTCATAATTTGCTGAATTAGGCAACTTTGATGTGCAAGCTGTTGAATTCAGCAACTTTATCACAAAATCATGGCTACTTTACCTGTAAATGATTTCAATGTGAAAATAGTTGGGTTACTTGTATTCACGAATTTGTAACATATGAAATGCCACAGATTACTCTTTCTTTTATTTTTTATGCATAGCATAAAAACATGTTTTTTCTTTTCTCTATGGAGTTTTGCACACAAATTCACACTGTCATTCCGCAACGTCATTCCGCAACACCTACTTTTATTTTTTGATGACCTACTAGAAATCCTAGCTGATGATTAAGTTTTATGAAAATGCTTTTGTCAGTTAGCTAACACTTCAAACCTTCTAAAAAGTAACTTCAATAATGATACACTCTAAAAAGTTCACAGAGTTTTCACTTTGTGTAAACATGTAAAAAAAACCACAATCGTCTGCGTCATTCCGCAACGCAAATTTGCATATATGCAAATTAGGATACTTGGAAGCGCAGTCTTATTTTTTCCCATGGTTTATTTTTTGTGTATCAATCGCTATTATCAAATAAAGTTGTAAAATTGGGAGTAACTACAAATCTCTGAGTTTTACACCCAAAAGAAAGTGGATTTGTGTGTGTAAATTTAATTCCGCAACGCGTGGAATTGCCCTTATGCGCCGACTGCATGGTTGCAGTACACATTAAGATAAACAAACACAGCGCGTAGCAACAGTCTGAAAAAGCCCGTGGAGTTTCCTGTTTTTTGCTCATATCTTGGTCAATTCTGTACGGTTTTAGTAGGCCATTTATAGCTTAACCCGTCTCAGATCATCATCTACATACATAACTTAGGCCTCGCCAACTTGATCTTTAGTTTCCCGTAACATTTTTTTTCAAAACAGGGGAGGCAACCATTTCATTATTTATTATTCATTATTTTTACGACTTTCATTATTATACAAAATGTGGATGTCAGACGTATTGTTATACACCGCTGCACACCATCATAGAATGAAATGGGTCAATTTAGATAAGTTACAGAAAGGCTATTCTGGTCAAAATGAATAAACATTTCACAATTTCATCACACAAAATGGATGAATTCGGACGTTCTCATTGCAAAAACGGTAATATTTTGTTTCCAAAATTTCAATAATGAATTCAAACACGGGCATGAAAATGAAGCGCGGGCAGGTTACGGGAAACTAAAAATCAAGTTGGCGAGGCCTTATCAGTACAAAGTGCACGGCTTTTAGATGAAAAATGAGAGTCTTTTAAGGATACATACAACATTACATGAATTATAGTAATGATTACGGAGACAACCTACCTGAAGAAGCCGAAATATTTGATGTCGATAAAGCTGCACCAAGATTGGTTGAAAGACATAGATAACTAAGAGCCAACAGATGAAGCACAACGCTGACAGCTCTACTCTGTCCATAAACATGTTGCATGATTCCTGTTTGGTGTCCCGGTTAAATTATTCTTTTTCTGCGACTCTTTGCTAAATATTTATCAACTGGAGACTTCTCAAACATCATCATAAACGTCTAGGCCTATGCATGGTAAGTACTGACTCAGTAAACTGGGTAAATGGGTGTACAATTGCAGAAAAATAATTTCATGGCAGGTCATCAAACGCATACTTTAACCACTTTTTTACACAAAAAAACACAACATTTGATGAGCTTGCTCTTGCTGATGATAATATATTTTCCAAACTATGCTTACTAAATACGCCATGACGTCTTCACAATCTTGCGAGTGAAAATTGTTTGTTTTTGTGTTGAGTTAAAAACCTCTAAGTCTAGACTAAATTGTCTAAAAAAAAATTCTTGGATTTTTAAGGATTCTTTTCTGCAGCCGTTTTACCATCCGTGTAAACTATAATAATACTTGTAAATTGTAAAGAAAAGACAAGACCATGAGATGGCGAACAACCGAAGCAGTAAGTGGTGTCATCATTTTGATCGCCTTTCAGTACATCTAACAACTATCTACACATGTCCCACATGCCACACCTCCAGTCAAAACTCTCAAATTAGACTCTAATTTAGAGTATTTTGGAGGATACCCTATCCAAGATCCAAGATGTTGCTGTTGGCTGGATCAGAAGTGTGCGTGTCGCGATCGCGTGACTGAGTGATTGATGGATGAACTTGAAAAGTTGTGTCCAGCGCTGATGATTTATGTCATTATCAACTGTTCTGTAATTTAAAAAACTATGATGACTACCATGCACCCGAATGAACTTTTACGGGTGATTCAATTCCATACATGGTTTGAAATCGTCGAAAAACTCGCCCGACCCGAAGGACCACATTACATTTTTTGAACATCTGATCGATTGGCATGTACACATAACCTTTGACCTGTCATTATCCAAACAAAAAAGTTGATGGCGCTATTTGAATTTCATGAGCGCCCAGATCAGACCAGATGGGGCCGTCTAAACTAATTTTCGACAGATTTAAATGATATGCAAATATATATATATATCTGCACATTTTCTCTAAAAATCAAACCTATAATAATTGCTTCATGAATTGATTTGCATGGATGGATAATCGATTGTTATTTTTTATTTCCATGGAAAAAATAAATAAATAAGGGGTAGGATTTGTCGGTTAAAAAGGTATGCCTGTATTATGCCAGACTTAGGGGGGGGGGGGGGGGGGGGGGGGGGGGGGGGGTACCGCGCCATTTTGTCCCGAAGCAATGGTCATGACGTCATATTTTGGTCGATTTTCTGAACTTTTGTATTGGATTTACGTGCAAAATATATGCCCTTGGCAGCATACTTTCCCGGGTGTGTGGGTGCACTTTAAATTTCAGATGTTCTAAAATGGACGGATATCTAACCAATTTGATAAAAAAACACGATCCACACACCCCAGAATTGCAAAAAAAGCATAAAATAAGTTCACTTTTTTGTGCCTTTGAACAGAGTGGCGGCCGGGATTGTAGAATTTAACACAGTGCATTAACTCATGACCCATGATATAAATAAATTATTTGCGTTCAATTTTTTCAATTAGCACGGTTAGTGTAATGGAAAGAAAGTCGCTTGAGGAGCGAGAGGTTGTGGGTTCGAGTCCCATTAGGAGCACTTTTTGTTTTATATGCTGGATTTGCTTAGCATCATCTGTATGCTTGCCCACGTGGACACCACACTGCTGGCGTTTACCGGAGCAGGGTTACGCCATTTTTTTTCTCGAAAATGTCAAAACAAATTACCGTTCTTTTAAAAATAAGAATTATAATCAAATTACAAACACATTTTGTGCGAGAGCAACATAACACACACATTTGGCAAAAATGGCACAATAAAAATCCGTTCGTTATAAATAAATGGACATGGTTAAATAATAAAATCACAATTACAGTCGTAAATCTCTGTGGCGTGCGTAGGTTGGCCATGTCGTTGGCAATCGGAAATCACGGGTTCGAATATTCCCATTATTTTTCTATTTTTTAAACTTGATGGTATATTAATGTAACATCATTGTTATGTCAATTTTTATCAATTATAAATACCGCCCATGCGTTTATAGTTTTCTTTTTATTTATTTATCTATCATAAATGTATCCTTGATTTATTTAACTTTGTCTAAACAATTAAAATGCGTAAACAATTATATTATTGCTCGATATAGAGTGATTTAACTTGAGTTCAGTTTGATAATATGATAGCAAAACTTGTTGTAAAACCATTTTACCAGTGTGTCCAACAATTTCACACTTTGGTAATACAGCAGAGATGTCACTTTTAGCTTGTTATAGCTAGGCTCAATATAAGCAAGTTCTGAGCAAGTTTGCGACCGGGTTTGCGACCTCTATAATTTTAGGCTGGTAACACAATAAATCCCACAGTGCATTTCGTTAAAACAGTGTACATTATTTTTCCACGATACGTATCACGTGATAACCACGATCGATTTCGCAAAATATTGCAAAATGGCGCGGTACCCCAGCCCCCCCTATGCCAGACTGTATTATGCGATCTTTTCCAGGGAACGCCCTCAATTCTCGAAGAAGAAAAAAATGAAGCAAATTTTCTTGCAGATTTACATTTCTGATCATAAATCGTAAATAAATTCCAAGTTACAGGATCGGGCGATACGATTCCTAATTTTCACTCTAAATTCACTCTAAACCCATGATTAGGCCTATGAGGTAATTAGGAATCGTATCGCTCTGTAACTCGGAATATATTTATGATTTATGATCAGAAATATCTGCAAATAAATATCTTCCCAAAATTCGAGGATTTAGGGCGTCTCCTGGAAAAGATCACATAATATACCTTTAAGTCATTAACAAAAATCTCGTCTGAATTAAAGTTACAGCTTCCTCGCTCGTTGTTGCTTCAGTCATCATGACAAAATGTGCAAAATAGCAATGACAAACTTGCTGCGGTCGTATTTATACCAAGCCTTACATAACTTAACATCACGCAACAACTTAAATTAGCATCACTGGGATTCGAACCTGGATCAGTCGTAGACCGTACCGTTAAAGCATAGTATGCGATCGTTTCCATGGGACGCCCTCTATCCTTGATTTTCATTTTGAAAGCTGATTTTCTTGAAGATTTACATTTTTTTTCTCATAAATCATAAATATATTCTGATTAACAGAGCCATACGATTCCAATTTTACTGGAATCCTTGTGATCATACGAACAATATGATATATTGTTTTTCAGAATCGGAGCAAGTTTAAAGGGACACAATGTCATGTTGATTTTTTTAAATTTTAATTAATTTACTTCAGAATTCAAGATGAACATTGAAAATTGCCATTATTGTTGTTTCTACTAAAAAAACCTCCTGAAGAAAGTCAAGGTGGAAAGTGAGCAGGACATGTTTTAGTCCAAAACGGCCCGAAAAAACGCTTTACACAATGGGAAATGGGCCGTTTTTCGGAAAATTGGAAAATTGGGGTGGGTGGGTGGGGGTGGGGGGTGGGGGGGGGGGCGTTTTCACCCAAAAAAAGTATATTAATAACAAAAAAAGGTACATTGGTACCAAAAAGAGGTACATTGGTACCAAAAAAAGGTACATTGGTACAAAAAAAAGGTACATTAGTACCAAAAAAAGTTACGGGCCTGCTCCTATGCTGAAAATCGTTATTTGTGGCGTCGTATCTGTTAGGTCACGAGCTGTCAGTCATGACAGGACCGAACCAACAAACTAAAAAAACCCAGCAAAACTTGATTAAAACAATGTTTTAAATAATTATGTTGGAATACCACCCTTAACCATGTAAAATGCTGGTTGCGGCTCTACAAGCATTTTTGAATCGAAGTTTTGTTGTACACAATAATTCAACCAGCATGCTTATTAGGCTTTTTAAGCCTGGCCCGAGCAATTTGCTTGAGTCTGGTCCCTTCAGGACCCAAGCGTGTGTCTGTACGGACCGACCGTGTAAACAAAACAAAACAAAATAAAACAAAGGGCTGATTTTTCTTATGTAAGTTCATAAATGTAAAATATACAAATCCCACTTTTTATCATATATTTTTGTAATTGAGGGCGCTGCCTCCACCACATCTCTTAATGCCCCTTTAAATGTTGACCCCATATGCAAAGGTCAACGACATTTTTACGTTTTACCCTATAACTTGTTAAAGGCATATTATGTGATCTTTTCCAAGTAGCGCCCTGTATCATTGATTTTTACTATATATGAAAGTATAGATTTTCTTGCAGATTTGCATTTTTGATCATAAATCAGAAAGATCCTCTAAGTTACGGATCGATACGATTCCTAATTACTTCAAAATCATGGTTTGAAAATAGAATCTATTTTTCAATTACTCTAAATTCACTCTAAAACCATGATTTTGAGGTTATTAGGAATCGTATCGCTCTGTAACTTGGAATATATTTATGATTTATGATCAGAAAAGTAAATCTGCAAGAAAATCGGCTTCCAATTTGTTTTCGAGGATTGAGGGCGTCCCCTGGAAAAGATCACATAATATACCTTTATCCAAACATCGAAAGTAGGACAAACTATACTTTTTCGGAATCCTTGTGCTCAGCCAAACAATTTGGTATGCTTTTTAGCTTAATTGAAGCCATTTGAATTTTGGGGCCCCTGTATGGAGGCCATTTTGTAATTTGCGCTATAAAAAGGTTCCCGTCACTTTTGAGAGGGACATAGGAGTTAGTTTTCTTTTAAAATGGTTCTCAAATTCACCAAGAAACAAAGGTTCAAACAAATGGTCACGAATATGACCCTACTATTATATAGTCCGGTTTTTATGGCTACTCAGTATTCCAAGGGACAGGGTTCCGGAGGACCCTACCCATGTCCCTAGAGGGTCCCCCGCCGGACTATCCGGGCCGACTACCCGGGCCGGGCCGACTACAGGCCTATGTTTGTGGTGTACTGGGTGTACTGTGTACTCGGGCTGTGTACATGTATAATATAGCTAAACTGCACGCGAATTCAAGGGGAAGTAGTGAAGCAAAAATATTTCAATATTAATTCAACTCATTCAGTCACGTAAGTTTATTGCCAAATAAGGGCATTGACTCATGACATTTTTTTATTATTACTATTCGCTAAACTCTTTTCAATTTTTGAGCACGCGGACCGGCACGCGGCGCGGTACAAACTTGACAATTTGTGTTCTGTTCATTGGCATCGAGCACGGATCGTTGGTTTTACTCGTGGTTACTCGTGATCTTTCTTATTTACTCGGTTAATTCAATTGGTGTAATAAATAGGGGGAATATTGTATTATTATTTTTTGGGGGGGAGGGCAAGCCACCCTATTAGCATGTGATTGCAAACATTTACCCATATAGGTCTTTCTAGACATAAGTGGAGGCTGCCATTAGTCTTTGTAAATTACATGTACCTATGCAGTTTATTTTAACAGTACCCGCAGTCTGTGCTAGAGTCAAACCAATATTTGTTTATTGATGATTCAATCAGAGAGATGTTATTATATCCCAACAGAGAGACATAATAACTTCATCTTGTTTGACTAGCTTATCTTGTTTGACTAAGGAGAAATCTCCACTTGTTGTCTAATAAGTGGTGAGTTGTGGTGTCATATATACCTAGATTGTTCTTCAGACGGTATCCCCCCTTCCATGCACACAAATCAACTTTATTGGTGTCCTGTACTATTTTTAGACTGCGGTGTTTTGATTTGTGTGTGTGTGTGTGTGTGTGTGAATTATGGAAAATACATACACCATTTCCCTGGTATTTTGGTATGAAACAGATGTTTGGTAACAAAAAACATGCTTTTTATCTCTTGGATCACCCCCATTCCATTTCAAATGGAATATTTATTGCTCCTACACCTAAATACAGTTCCACAACAATCCATTTTTTTACAACAACCATGCAAGAAAATCATGCTAAAAAGTAAATCATCCTTTGCATCCATATCCCGAGCATACTCGGAATACAAACAAACAAACAAACCCGAAACATTCCAGCATCTAAATTAGCCTCCACACGATCCCAAGCATCCCTTAGCATCCCAAGCATCCGTCCACCCCGAGTATACCAAGCATAGCATAGCCGGTGCATCCATAGCATCTTATAACAACCCAAGTATAGCATTTGCTTCCGGTTCATCGCAAACCAAGTATCTTAGCATACCTGTCATGTCATCCCTACTTTTTTTCTTTCCAAGCATCCGTAGCATCCATCACAATCACCCTATATATTACCACAGATCCTCACCCAAAGTATACAAACATCTCTAAACATCCCTAGCAATGTAGATTTTCCTCTGGGTCCGCGTGACGCATATTTTGTGATATTGTATTTTATTTATTTTTTTGTGTAAAAATGTGTTGTGTTGGTACATTATTTTTATTGATATATTTTTCACTCGTTTTTTACATATATGTTGTTTAATATAATTTTTGGTTTTGTTTTTTTGGATAGATTTTGTGGTATGGAATAGTGCGTTTTAAGATGTTTGGTGTCAAGTTTGTGATGTACGATATGTCACTTCAAAACACAAACACAAAATGTTGTTGTTATGCCATTTTACTCGGTTTCTTTATCTTTTTTTTATCTGATGAGGTTATAATCAACGAGTGGTTGTTTATTTTTCCTGCTCATGTTTATAGTGTTTTTTATTTTACAGTGCTTAGAAACAGTGTTGAAAGCGCTTTATAACGGTTAAGTTAAGCATCTCAAGCACCCAAAGTAGAGTCCCTCGCTACCCTATATATATAATAGCATTCCAAGTATCCATTCCTACCGTTGCTATGATTGTCCTGTCATCTCTACATTTTTCTTTCCAAGCATCCATAGCACCTATACCATCTCAATCATATCTACTATCCAAAATACCCTTAGTATACCAAGCATCTCTAACATCTCTCCTAGCATCCCTTATATTCTAAACATCTTTCCTTATCTGTAGCTATAGTATCCAAGGATCCCAACCTAAGCATCACTGATATCTCAAAGTGTCCCAAGATCCCGAGCATTCTGGCCATCATAATAATATCCGTAGCATTTATACCCTCCCATGCATCTTGTGTATCCATCCCTATACCATACCAATCACCACATCTCTTTTCTGTCTGCATCTCTTGAATCATCGATTTGCAAGCATACAAGGAGAGACGTGGTGCACCATTTGTTGTGTTTTCCCTGCTTGTATAATGTGCAATTATTTATAATATTTTATGGTTTTTAGGTTGATTATGTTGTTTTCTTTTTGTAATATAGTTATGTGAAGCGCCCAGAGGCTCCTTGCATTGGGCGCTATAGTAAATCCATTTTTATTATTATTTATTATTATTATTTTCCAAGCATCCATAACATCTCAAGCATCCCTAGAATCTCAAGCATCTCTAGTATCCGTAAAGTATCGAATGCATCACTACTTTCCGCCAAAGCATCCCTATTATACTCTCCCGAGCATCGCTATAGCCATGATAGGCTAGCACTAGCTCCCCTTCCATCCATCTCAAAGCAATCCTAGGCCTAGTAAATCAACACCATGCATCTCAAGCATCACTATCTCAATCATAGCATTCCCAAGCATCCCTTATCCCAAACATCCTTGAATCTCAAGACCCCTAAACATCCCAATCATCACCAGAATCCTCAATAGTATACATAGCATCCCTACCTAAGCATCCCCACCTCGCAAGCATCCGAAACAATCTACGTATTACAGGCTTTATGCGCAAAATTAAAGGTTCCCGAACCTTTGATGAGTGTTGTTTTTATCCTCGATCTCCTCCTGCTTTAGAATAAATGGTCGTGTTTGATGATATTTAAACCCCATTTAATCAGAGGAAATTGATGAGGACGATGAGGTGCAGGGCTAAAGAGACGATGCTACAATTAAAAGTTGTACAGATCAATGCGTCCGAATTTACAGTGGGTATGAAGGGTATGATAAGGCCCTACAATGTCACTTGGAAAATGCCAAAGTTGCGCAAAATCGGTACATTTGTTTCAATTTGCGCAAAGTTAACACGCACCTTTATAACACTTTTGGAAATATTGGGTAAATACTGCAACTTTTGAAAAATTGTCCGCGTTTTACATGTTTTACGGCAACTACATTCATCAAAGATATGGTGAGGATGCGAACACGTTTGTCACCTACTAATGCTCATTACTATAATAGCTAGACTTGTAATATGAAATTTAGATAACTATATATATGGGTCTAATTTATCATCTTACCAAAAGTTAGGTGACAAGAGCCGAAAAAGAAGTTTACTTTTTAGACACCGATACATCTTGATTCCAAAGTGGTCATTTTCGACGGTCCTTGCAAAACAGTCCTAATAATTACATGGGGTATCGCTCTATCTCACCAAACGTACGTGTTATTCCTTGCACTGATACCAAGTAGCAGGTGTAACACCCGGAAAAGCCGGACACAGCATAGTATGTTGAAATGTAGGTATATACTAGATTCTTTCATAAATTCATCCTGCATGACTGGACGTATAGACACAAGTTCAAGTTGAATGCACACCTGTAATAAAAGTGTAACTCCATATATGGTTATGACCATATATGGTGAACGGGAGAGGACAGCTCAAGTGGAAAATATCAACATAGGGTTTCCCATGCAGTGACAGAGTGAGCTACCCTAGATATCAAGGGTTGCAATAATCAACACAATACCTTAGGCTAGAAAAATGAGACCGAAATATATCTATATAGAAGACCCAAATGTCACAGGGGAAAATGTTTGAAGTTGTCCAAAACAGCAACAATTTTCAACTTGCCGAAAAATGCGCAATAAACCTAAAAATCGTTGAAAGTTGCAGTAAATTACCGTGCGAAATTGCAGTAAATTGCCGGAAAAGCGCAACATTTTCTGAAGTTGCACTTAGTTGCCAAAAAGATTCAAAGTTACCAACAATTCTATGGAAGTTGCCAGAAGTTACTGATAAATGCGCAACATTTTCTGAAGTTGTATATTGTAGGCCTATAAGTCGCCAAAATGCTCAAAGTAACAAACAAAATTTGCGAAGTTGCCGTAATTTGCCGGAAAATGCGCAAGTTGCAGTTAGTTGGCGTAAATGTTAAAAGTTACCCAATTCTTGTCTAATATGCCGTAAAGGCAACCGGAAAATGGGCAAATTTGTGTTTGAAGCTCCTATTCATAAAATCAACAAAGTTGCAGACAGCCCAAAAGCTGACGTATTTTACCTATTTTGAAGTTGCTAAATAATGCTCGAAGTTTACCAACAATTCTATGGAACTTGTCATTAATTGACGGAAAAAACTCTAAACTTTATGCAATTGCAGTAATTTGCCGAAAATAATCAAACATTTCTAAGTAAAAGTAAGTTGCCAAAAATGCGAAAAATGTTCTAGAAGTTGTCGTAAGTTGCCATGCAGAAATGCTCAAAGTTTCCGAAAATTCTGTGGAAGTTGCCATAAGCATATATATATATAAAGTAGCTGAAAAATAGTGTCAATTTTATGAAGTTGCCGAAAAATATAAATATGCGCAAAATTAGTACTGAAAATGCCGAAGTTGAGTAATCGTTGTCGTCGTCGTCATCCGTTGTCGTCGTCGTCATCCGTTGTCATCGTCGTCATCCATCATCGT
This sequence comes from Ophiura sarsii, assembly GCA_035610835.1. NCBI lineage: Eukaryota > Metazoa > Echinodermata > Ophiuroidea > Amphilepidida > Ophiuridae > Ophiura > Ophiura sarsii. The sequence goes on from CM069442.1 coordinate 96,771,206, forward strand.
CGTCATCATCATCATTATCGTCGCTCGGCTACATGCACAGCAGGCGACCGCAAGATTTCGTCATTAGCGAAACTGAAAATCTGTGAAAAATGAAAAATCTTCAGTAGAGCGAACTAACTATGAGTCTTCAATTTGGATGGGGGCATGAGGGAGAAAGGCCTGTATGATCAGGGGGGGGGGGGGGGGGGGACAAAACCGAATATTTGTTGTGTATTATATACATAAGAGTTTGTCATTTCATTTTGGGGAATCGGGAGTGGGGGGGGGGGGGGGGGGGGGGGAGGGGTACGCCCCTGACCATTCATCATCATCCCCTCGTTGTATGATGTGTTCTCATGAAATGACGTATTTTATAGCAGGTTCTTCTAGAAAATTCTTTTTCGCTACTGGGGGACATTTTGTCATTTTTGGTCAATTTTCGGCATTTTCTCTTGTGACAAAGAACGTATGCTTCATCCTCATGTTTGCAAACCCGTTCGAAGCTGATTAAAGGTAGATGACCCGATCACATTTTCGTAACACAGAATTATTTCAAACATACGGAGATTTTCATATCATATGAAAGCTCGTATTTTTCTCATCATCATACTGAAATTTGACGGCCTAAATCGGTATAATTACGGAGAAATCGATGAAATAACGTCGAATTACCGCGAATGGTGGTATACCACCGATATAGTTTGTGTACTACTCAATGGGTACAGTTCACAGCATCTTGTGCGTGTAAAATAAGAACCATTAGAGCTATGCAACTCAAACTTTGGAACACGACTTTTTTAAGGATGACCTTTCATGTAGAATAGAAAACTTCAAGTTGAAAATCGAAATGTGATCGGGTCATCTACCTTTAAGTCATTATAATTATCATAATATTAAAAACGTATCGTGGTGACGTGGTCGACAGCGACAATCCAAAATAGCAGGTTGTTGTTCGACTTGGCTTGTTTGTACTGTAGAGGCCATGTAGAAGGCTTTGGAATAATTTGCCAACTGGTCCTCAAAATGTACCACCAGGGATTGAAACAGATTGGCCAAGACGACTTAGAAAATTGAAGAAGAAAAAAACCCTGGAGAAATCTTAAATTACGTGTTGCTTGCTACACAACCGAATGGATTAATGCTCCCTATATTCGAAGTGCATGAATATGATGAATTGGTAGCTACTTGTTGACACTTTTAATTAATTTGATATTGTTGACATTGCCAAGTATTGCGAAATAATACTGACAACTTGTTTGGTTACCATGTCAATTGTAAATAATAACTTTCATTTTGCACGGGTATCCTGTTGGTACGGTTGCTGAAGTATTTTGCCATAACATAAAGTTGAAACTAAGGTCAGGAATGCACCAGGAACTATAACAATATAATGATTTTCTATCATGACTATAGATTTCAGTGGTAAATGAAGCAATACCAACCATGGAAAACGGAAGTTACAGCAAAATATTTCACGCATCGTTGCGACACAGTTGGTAGTTTCAAAATATAAATTGAAAACAATTGAATTAATGTCCTTATTATTTCAGAAATCCAGGCATAGGACAGGCCGTGCATTCCACTAAATTCCAATCCAAAAAAGGCTTCCCCAAGATTCCTTTTACTTGGCATGCAAATGATCTTGTTTTCCGGATGGTGGAGGAGATATGAACATGATGGAGAGATATCTAATCTACAGTAGTCTGGATGAGTGTCTGCATGCTGGTGGTCCTGGTGGTGTTGCTTCTTTAGCAGAAAAAGGTAAGAGCTTAATTTTAATTAATTAATTGTTCTTATTTGTTAATTAATAACCTAGCTAATTAGTTATTTTTTCTTTGAGCTGAAATCGATCTCTAATCATAGCATTTTACTTGCTTGTATTATAATCAGGGTCTTTTGTTGTCATTATTTGGAGGAGTTGTAGCCCCCTCCTCATTGACGTAAGTAGGTGCTGGATGCAGTAAGACATTTGACGTCACAGTTAGACTTGATCAAATAGAGGTTTTGAATAGACGTTTGACTAAGTTGAACTTGAATAGAGCTCTGACGTCAGGGGATATGCTTCGCTCGTCACACACACACACACGCGTCAATATGTATGCAGTAACCGGTCTACAGGACAAGTTCAACTGTGAATATGTGAATACTTGCAACACGGATTTATAGTGTGTTAGTCCTCATATAATCTTGTCCTGGTCTTTTGCTGATGAGATTATTAGAAAGGAGGATAATTGCTGAGCTTATAAATGATGATCAGATGATGGGTCATCCGGATCGGAGTCAGCAGCATGTTCAGTCTACGGCCGTGTCAAAGTGTTTTGTCGGGTTTCCAACATTTTTTGTCCAAGTCGGGTTTGGTTTTGGTCTTGTATTGTATTTACCTGGCTTACAGAATGACAGAAGTTCATTGCCGGAGCCTTCTTGGCCCATCTTGCACATTATCATATATAACAAGGACGCTAAGCACAGATCCTCGAAGGTGGGGGCATAATGTAGCAGTGTCCTTTCACCAATCTTTGTGGCGTAACCAGGTGCTGATGAGTGTGCCGAAAGCGAGGGCAAGCGATGCACCCACCCACGGACGGGACCGTTCATGGGTGCATACATATCCAGACGAAGGACATCGAGATGTTGGCCGTAAGCGAAAGGTCTTAACCACGGATCTTGCACGGAAGGTATGATTATAATAATAATGATTATCATCAAAACATTCATGCAATCGGATTGGAAACACCGTAATCTCACGGTCACAATATTGTTACCATCGTTGTCTGGTTAACAAAAATTCCACAATAATTCCCATATATCTAACTTGTAACTTCTGCAGTAAGAGAATGATTTCAGAGGTGCTCACACTGTATGGTTTTCTTTTCATCCCCATTTTCGAGCCGTCGATCGATCATTTGCAATTTGTTACCTCGAGCTGACCGACGATCATCCCGTAGTGCTAAATCTTTCAATTCGGCCGTTTCAATCATAGATGAAATTCGTTCGATCATCTGTCATAGCAACGTTTTTGGCCAGTTTTAGAAGATCTCTCCCTTTATACGGTATCTGCTGTATCTTAGTACCCCCTCCCCCACACACCAACCAGGTTAGTTTTTAATCATAACCCTCCTAAACCATTTCCCATTGCTACTTCATTAACCCTCGGTCCCTTGGATTGTTTAACCCCACAAAACGCTAAGTACCACATCACTATAACCAATAACCCTAGGTCTATCCTAAACCATTTCCTGTGGTTTACCCCACCCGAAATGACATCACATTACCCCTAACAGGCCTATAACCATTTCCCGTGGCGCCATGTGTAAGAGTGCGTATATTGCCGCGGCGAGCGCTTGTGCAAACATGCACGCGACGCGTTACCATGGTATGAGCAGAGGCTGCTCGCGACGCTTAAAAATTGAAGCCAAAGAACGAAAAGTGAACCATGACAACAACAAATACGCACTTCCCGAAAAATGTCGCTCTACGCGCGTGGTTGAGTGCGTCACTTTTTCTTGTAGCGTCCCTGCGTGTTGATCTGATGCACGCACAACAATGCGATTCTGTCACGGGCGCGTAGATGTGTGCGTGCTGATTATATACGCTCAACGCACAAGTTGCGTCAAACTACTCAAGTGTTACCGCGTTGTCATGACGATATTGTCCGCTGTCATGGTGATTTTGTCCGCTGGCGGCTTCAGCGCGCTGTGTGTATTGGAATGCGGAATGAGCAGTCTCTAAGTAATTAGTCTATGGGTATGAGTACCCGGTAGTACGCGGAACGCACAATATCGTGCAATTATAGTGGCATTTGTGAGCCTTCTTCGTACGCACAATAACAATCTGGAACAGACTCCCCTCAAATGTCGTCACAGCACCAACAGTCCGACAATTCAAATCTTTGGCGCTGCCGGTCCTCCGTGGGATGCTTCCAACAGCTACCCAACACCAACTGTAACTTCCAGCACCTATGTTTTTTACTTGCACCATTTGTAAATATCTACGAATCTGGCGAGCACCAGTTCTTCACCCCGCACAGCACGAACCTCCATGGACAAGCAGTTGCTTCTTTTGGAGATATAGACTCAAGACTCAAGCCAAACTCGAGCGGGTTTTTGGAGCCAATTGTTAACCAATTTCACCATGTTCACTGCAATATACTTGATCACATTTCCCGTTATTTCCTCTACGTTTCATGCAAATTAGGCGACACTTTGGGTGATCAAAACTAACGGAGAACTAAGGATAACAAACACACACACACAAACCAGGTTGATTTATAATCATAACCCTCCTAAACCATTTACCGTGGCTATACTTTATTAACCCTACCTCTCAAACTGTATTTTCTTTATCAACCCTCGGTACCTCTGAAACCACAACCCCCGGTCCCTTGATATTTGCGACATGCCACATACACAGGCGATCATTTTAAGGCAATTCCGCTTTTACTGGTACAATGTACTTGGAAGCAGTCGGTATTTTCAGAAATCTTACTATAAATCTGGAAACGGGGTGTGTTTGGGTGTGTGTGGGGGAGGGGGTTGTAGGAGGTTTATGTTGTTCTAGAGGTAGGTAATGTGGCATAACCATCTAGCGGGGACCCGAGCGTAGCGAGGGTACGCCGCTAGTAACATCTTAAAATATGCATCCACAGTTTTCAGTGACTTCTAAGAAGTTCCAAAATTATACAGGACCAATGTTAGATATTTTGTCATGATTGGTTTCCTACATAATAAAGTTGAGCTAGCCGGCCATTGTTAGTCAGATTTTCTATAATATTTAGCTCATTTAAAGGGGCACTGAGAGATACGTATTGGAGTGCGCCCTCAATTTTTTCTGGATATCGTGTTTTTTTGCACCTACGTAAGTAATTAGGCATGTATACCATCTGAAACCGTTTACCTTATACCCCTGTCACACATACGGCGATCAGATCTTGCGCTCTCGTTGAGCTGAAAAAGGTATCAAAAAGTATCAAAACGCCATGCAAAACGCAGTAAGGTCTTTAAGAACCGATTGGGGACGCAGTGAACACCATCTAGACGGGGTAGGATCCCCATGATCGCCCGTGAGCGCCATACAAAGCGCCGCGCTTGTTTACGCTCTGCTGCGATCAAGCCAGCGCTTGTATTGCCCTTATAAGTCGCTGTCTGCATTACTATTGCTCTCTTTCAGGAGCTTGAAGATGAAAGGAAAATAGTTATTGCCGACGCTTGGATCCCGAATGTTTATTTTGACGGAATAAATCGTATTTAATATTAGAAACCAGCGCGATGCAGGGGGGTAACTCTCGAGCTGCTGTTAGTCAATTCGTTACTATTTCCCAACCTTCTCAACACGTTTTCATAACGTTGGCTCACAGATGCCACTAGAATTGCACGATATTGTGCGTTGCGCGTACTACCGCGTACTCATACCATGGTAACGCGTCGCGTGCATGTTTGCACAAGGGCTCACTGCCGCGGCACTATACGCACTCTTACACATGGCGCCACGGGAAATGGTTATAGGCCTGTTAGGGGTAATATGATGTCATGTCGGATGGGGTAAACAACAGGAAATGGTTTAGGATAGACCTAGGGTTATTGGTTATAGTGATGTGGTACTTAGCGTTTTGTGGGGTTAAACAATCCAAGGGACCGAGGGTTAATGAAGTAGCCATGGGAAATGGTTTAGGAGGGTTATGATTAAAAATTAAATCAGCAATTGGATTGCTTCAAAAAATACAGAACCCGCAGATGTTTGTCCATTTGTGGCGAGGTTTTTAGCTCTTTTCTAGTTATCCCTTCATGGTAGAAGTACACACTGGAATATAAATGTATAATGGGAAATAGTGAAAAGGGTCTATATTAGGTCAATCGAGTGAGCAGAAAGCCTACCAAATAATATAGACTTTCATTTTCCCTGGTTACATTAACACCTCTCATTTGCTCATCCGATAGCGAGACCCGAGCGAAGCGCGGGTTTATCCCGCTTGTGTAAATTGTGAAAATATCACTTTTGAGTTTGAACATGATATGTGAAATTTGGAATTTTGCAAAACTAACTCCAGTCTATCATGTCTAAATACTGTTCAAATTAAAACATTCAAATACTTATTATGATGTCACCCAATGTGATCACCGCTCCTGATAAAACCCCGAGGTATTATTTACGTCAGAGGCCGATAATATGAACAACCTGTCTTTGGGTTAGTAATCGTCTAGATGTATAATAATTTTAGTAAAACGGGAGTATAACTCAGTATATTATATTATATTCTGGAACCATGTTATTATCTTTGTGAGATCCTATACGCTAGGATGTACACTGTAAAGTACTGGTATTATTAATAACATGAACTGCTTTATTTTGTAGGTTGACATGTAAAGGAGCTGAATACCTCAGTCGTCGGCAACTAGTAACTTGTGGGAATAATTCTACGATCTGACGAGGGTGTACGGTATGCAGATGGAACGAATGAGGTACATATTATTGAAGTTATAATCATTGGACTGCATGGTTTAACTGGAATATTAAGATGCAGACTTAGGTCAGCACAATATGTGCTTTCTTGATTAGATATATAGTATTATCAGGCAATGCAACCATAACCATTACCTCCCGGTTTTCCGGACTGATTGTTTGACATATTTTAATATAAAGAATGGTTACCGTTAATCCTCATTTCACATTGCTCCTGACTCTAAAAAGGTCTTTAACACAAAGAAACACACTAATCACCTATAAAATGTTGTATACCTACATGATATTAATATGTTGAGAAGAGAGATGTTGAAAATATGTTTTGCAACAGTGCTTTTATAAGTGGGAGTGTCGCCCATAGAAATGATAGAAGGGAAGAAGTGGTGATCGAACGATTAACATATTTTGTGATACTTGTCTCTTGTAACTTCTTGCAGAATTGGCATTAACTGTTAGACTATAAATAATGGCATGTTAACTGTTAGACTATAATTCATTTCTTTTACTCAAGTGGTTTTGCGTTCATGTCCCAAGAGGAGAGAAGGGCTAAAGTGTGCAACAGCAATGGATACCATAATGGAACAACATCAGCAGCAGCTGCGGCGCTTGATTTGAACAAGGAACCACCCCCAAACCATCAGCTGTCCTCTATGTATCACGATGAAGCTAGTGGGATGCATTCGGTTGACGCTGCACCGCCCGTCCCGAGTGGTAGGTAAACTAATTTTTGAGCACTCTAGAATGCAGACAAAATCTGTCTTTCTAGTATCAATCTTTGGAAGTAGGCCTATGTTACAACAGAAGTATGAAGTATGGTTATGCGTAATAACTCCATCCAAATGGAGACCCATCTTCAAAGATTGACCAGTTCCATAGAAATAGCCTGTAGGCAAAACGATGATCACTTTTGAGTTTGACCTATGACTATCAAACTAGAAAGACGCTCATGAAAGTTAGTGTAATGATCGATACTTTATGGTCATGAAACATCTATGGAAAATACAGCGAATATTTAACTCAAGATTATTTTATTCGTCACATTTACACCCTTCTTGAGCCATCCTGTATGTCTTTTCTAATGTATTGCTATGTGACATTTTTATACAACAGATCCTAGAGCATGGAGTCGTAAAGATGGCAGTCGATGGTTACAATGGGCCACCAAATTCTACCAACTCGACCCCATTGATTTGGAGAAATTTGCTATGAACGGCAGAGGTCTTTGTCTCATGACCCGACAGGGTTTTCTTGAAAGAGCCCCATCATCGGGAGATGTTCTTTTTAGTGACTTCAGTCGACGAGTCGCAATATCAGTTATAGAAAATCACGGCACTAGAAGGAATAAGACCCCAGCGCAGAGATCTAACCCCCCAAATCAGCAATGACCTCTTACGCCCCTGCGTGAGGGAAGGGACTAGAAGTAGCTTAAAAATGGTCAATGTTGGTGGAGGGACTTAAAGCAACCCTTCATAAGTGTTGTAGATGAAGTCGTTGTCATTGGTTGTGGGATAAGCGACATGCAGGAAATGCCTTAAACTCTTCATGGGTGTGCGACTAAATGTTACAACAACTATTGGTTGCTCTGTATTGAATGACTTCATTGTAGATATGTACCATAGTGTAAAAACTGTAAAATCGATAGACTCGAATGTTCATGTGTATATAAATATAAAAGTGTCAAACTCATAGTTTCCTATATACAGTCAGTTTCACATTACACTGAACCGGACTGAACTGAACTGAACTAGACGTATAACAAACATCCTCGCTGGACGAGGAAGGGCACTAGCTTGGTTCAAGCCCCATGTCACAGGAGAAATTCTGGCTGAAAATGGACAAAAAGTAAGAAGTTGCCACCTAAAGCTAGTTGGGCAAAAGTTGTCAAAGGCTTACAGTGATATCAAGTTACAGAGATTCATTAACTTGACCAGCGTTCCGCATACGTGCCGAAAGTGACAATAAGTTACTCTATTTGGCAACCTATGTGAGCCAGTCATCTCCTTCAGTTGTTTGCGCAATTATGGTTATTTTTGTCTTTTTTTTAAACTTGGCATTTTCCCTTTGACAAATGGAGCTGCCTATTTTGTTCAAAATGCTACCTAGATACTGACATGATGTCCGTTTGTATTGTTTGACTGTGACATGCATTGTATCAGTGCAGCAGGAGCAGTATTTGCTTATGAAAAGATGAAAACTTTGGGAATTTGTATGGACATCACTTGGAAGTAACTATAAACCAAAATTGTTTTAATTTCTTTAGTATTGCAGAGAGAGAGAAGTTGATAACAACAACTGTAAATGGAATCGGTGAATTAATAAAGTACGTACCGTACCAGTATGCCAATCAATTTATTCTCAATACATGGTTGTGTCGTTATTTATTTATTCAGCCCGTCATGCCCGTATAAAACGCACATAAGACAGCAAAAAAAGTAACTCGGCTGTTGTACAAACACCTATAATTTTAAAATTGTTACTAATATTCTAAAAATGAAAATACCAGGAGACGGAAAATTTAATTACGGTGATTTTGACACCTTGTTTGTTAAAATCGATCGAGTATAAAAATGGTTGTCGCGGTATGTGCTTACAGATGAAAAGAGCCCATTTCCATTGTTGCAGTAACTCCTATTGATCTCTCTGATTCAGCGTGAAGATAATAGCGGGAATTTTGATAGATTGCCCATGGCGAAGACCTGTCCTGTCTGTCTTCTCGGACCTTCTGAGCATTTGGAGTTTTAAATTCATAATTGTAAAGAAGTACGCCTGTCATCCCTATTAAATCTGTCCCGGATTATGCTAATCAAGTTTACAGCACATCAAGAACAGCTAATTCAATTTTCCGTCTCCTGGTATTTTCATAATGATTTCTTTTTAGAATATGAGTAACAATTTAAAAATTATAGGTGCTTTTTATAACAGCCGAGTTACTTTTTTTTGCTGTCTTATTATAACAGTTTATGATTTAGAAACGTTACGGTAAATATCTTATGAATATTATCTTTATACTATAAATCTGGAAATGATGGGGGGGGGGGGGGGGGGGGTGTTTGTATGTTCGCGAAACGCACACTGTCGTGCTGCAAGTTCTATAGTTTGATCAGTTCCAAATTGGCGCAAATTGTGAAGTTAATATATCTGTGGGCACAAAAGGGATACCTACTTGCTCACCGCTTGGTGATACCTGCGTCTGATGTAGGCTACAAACGCACACTTTCAGCGATAAATATGCGCAACAACATGGATTCTTATTGCGCATGGACAAAACCTCACACTTCTCGATAATTTGGAACTGATTAAACTATAGTGACATTTTGGAGCAAAATTTGAGCGGTTTTTTGCTGGTTTTGGAGCCAATTGTTAACCAATTTCACTGGAATATACTTGATAAACTTCCCGTATTTTCCTCTAACTTCATGACGGTAACATATTTGGCAGACACGTAATGTTGTTCTATACAATGAAATGATCGTATATTTTTGTCTTCCTGGAATTTCAATGTAAGTTAGACTTTAATTCTTGCAAAATTGATTTGAACTAATATAATGTGGCATCTATAATGGGATTTAACATTGTTTTTTTTTGTATCCCGAGATTATATGAACATGATACGAAATGTGTCTACAATATTCATGATAAGGTTCTAAAAACAATTAGTCTGACCAACTAAAGACCAGATTTTAATCTACACTTAAAAGTGTTAAGAAAAAGTGTACAGCACTTTCCATGACCTCCCTTCAAAATGTCACACATATTTATCTAAAAGTATTTATTTATGTTTTTGCCCAAAATGACCTTTAATCGTTCTCCAATTCATCTAAATTTGAAAGCCATCTAAATACTGTACAATTATAAATCATCATAATTAATGACAAATGTTTGGGTTAAACTCCGGGTTGAACCAACATAACTTAATCTATTATTGGAAATTGCTCCATTTACTCTATATATACCCAACTTCATGGAATGACCCACATATCTGGCCTTTCGCTGATTGTATATTAACAGTAACCAGAAGAGCTCAGTCTTTCTTATTTAAATTGAGTCATTAGTTATTTATTACCAAGACAAAACAACGCCACCTAATTCTCAGAATTAAAAAAAGACATTGTAAGAGGGCGTTGATAAACTTGTTTATCGTTTCCAGACGACGGTGGACACGAACGGCCGTTATTTTTGAATTTCCGTTGGTTTCAATGTCACAATGGATTTTGATTATATGACCCCATAACATTCATCCTAAAACCACTGTGGAGTGTGGATGGCTAACCATCCACATTGTCAGTATAATTTTTTGAATTTAAACCGTTGTTAAGAGTTCGTCCCATTCACTTGATCAACATCGTTCGCATATTTTAACCTGAATATTCGTGAACACGCCCGTGTCCAGCGTCGTCTGCGTTTCAAACGACTACGGTCACGAACTTGAAAACCTCGTTCAGACCAAATTATGGTGCAATTCTGATTTTAGTGCAGTGTGAATAACAATCGAATAATAAAAGCAAAAGCACTGATAATTAAATCAATACGATATGCGGATTTGGGCGGATAGTATCCAGCGCTCTCTCAAAGATGCCAATACCAATCTCTGTCCAACCACAAACCGGCGGGAATCTCAACTGACGTATTTCTTTGAGAACGATAGGTGACAACGTAGTCTTTGTCAAAGACACCTCGCAATATTATCCGTCGAGCGTCGAGCGAAGCCTGGCATATACTATTTTTACAGAGGGCGCTCACACTTTTTAAGGTACTCACATATACCATCACAACGCCTTGATGGAAGGCTCGTGACAACGATCGTATGTTTTGATGTTTCGACGAAAAAATAGTTGTGGAACCCATTCAAAACCTCTCGCATCATGCAATTCAATATCTCCAAATCAATGAAAAATATTGCAATAAGAAGTTTGTTTTAAATTAAAATCCAATACCCCTTAAATAATATTTATTAATTACATTGTACATTGCAGTCCTCAAAGGAATGTTTCATACCAACCTAATCATATACCTCTTACCGCCTTCTACTTGGTCCATTCTTTATATTAAATTCATCTTACTACTACTTTTTTTTACCATTTCTAACCTCTTCGCATTTTCGTTCCCACACGTCCTTTCCTCTTTATTTCTACTAGCGGCGTACCCTCGCTGCGCCCGGGTCTCCAAGATGGTGCCACATTACCTTACCTCTGAAACCACATACACCCCTATAACCCCCACCCCACACACCCCCACACCAGGTTGATTCATAAGCATAACCCTCGTTAACTATTTACCGTGGCTCCTTTATTAATCCCTATAACTTCTAAACCGCATTACTTCATTAACCCTCGGTACCTCTGAAACCACATAAACCTCCTACAAACCCTCTCCCCTCACACCCCCACACACACAAACCATTTCCCGTGGCTATTAGTTTTAACCCCTACCTCTCAAAAACACGCATTCTTCATTAGCTAACCCTCGGTCCCTTGGATTGTTTGGCATGCCAACTTAAAGTAAAGTAATGAGGTTGCTTTATAATTAACCACCACAAAACGCTACTTGTACCACATCACTATAACCCTAGGCCTATCGTAAACCATTTCCCATTGAATCGAAAATAAATATATTTACTAAAAATCAATTAGGTTTTCGATATTCTTTCCTGCTGGTTCATGATTTATTGAGAAATTACATACAAAATAGCATCAACAAGATATTCAGAAATGAAGAAAAAAAATACAAACTTTGCAATCAGTGATTATAGAATTGTGCCTTTTTACGGCTCTTGCTCTTGCAGAACATAACGCTACATTTTAATGTACTTCCATTTGAGAAATGGATTAATATAGTTGAATGAACACTGTTTAAGGCAATATACATGCCAAATTGTCATGCATTTTTATTTTCATAACATCAAAACATTTACTAAATGTGTATATTAATTTACAGTAACACGTCATCACCAATGCATTTTAAATATAATACTTATTGTGTTAACTTAGAGAGGTCACGTTCAAAAATCACATTCGTATCATTTCGCGAATGTCAGTTTTTAATTCATGATGGTGGATATTATAATGTAGTTGTTGTTTAATATTTAGAGAATAAGATAATTCGTAGTTTTGCTATTATACTGTTGTCTCATAATAAATCATATAGGTTGAACTATATTACGTTAATTAAACAGTTTTTAATTTAGAAACAATATCAATTGTTGGAGCACAAACTTGTTAAGTTACATCAAGATGCAATGGTGTTCTCCTTATAGCTCATCTACAAATTCTATTATTGAACTGAGCTAAGATTTCTGAGTAAATGACCAGAAGCAAGTAGGACGAAATGGGTATGAACGAAATTGGTATCCTTTATGTGTATTTGGGCACGGGTTTACATTGCACCTGCCACTGTACATATTTATATAAATACATTATTTATCACAAGCACTTAAATTATCGTCAAAGCAGATAAGTCTAGTATTACGTCCTTGACGAAAGCATCTTTGCTTTTTAAGAAGCAATAAATGTTTGCAAACTAGTACATAGATTAATAATCCGGCCACATTGGAAACATAATAGTCGTCTCCCAAAATAAACGTAGACCTTTAATATAATGACAACCTTTACTCAGAGAACTTAAGTACACAAAAGAAAACACTAGAGCAGGTTGAGCGTCAAGAAGCACGGATATTGGCCGCATGGTTTGACATTGTGCCCTGTGTGCTTATATATATACATATAAGTTGGACCATTGGGTACTGTTTAAGGGTGAGAATTTCGGGTAATTGTGTACCCAGGTACCCGAAATATTTCCCCCCCCCAAAAAAAGAGAACAAAATTGAGTTTTTTGTTTTTTGTTTTTGTTTTGATTAATGTAATTTTGCCGTTTCCTGGACGTACAGCTAAGACTGCAAGTGTATGTAATGTACACTTTTTTCATTGCATCCCCAATAAAGTCCTTTAAATTAAGACTTTGTTACTTTTGCATCTTCACCCGCCCGATGCAAACAAAATCGTTATTATGAACGGTAACGCATTCATAAACAATGTGCATCAATTAAAATAGACCCAAGGAAAATGTTTTACTCTTTGTTTTTGTTGATTAATGTAAATTTTCCGTTTCCTGGATGTACAGCTAAGACTTCAAACGATAATGTACACTTAAATTAAGATGTTGTTGCTTTTAAAAATAATTGTACTTTTAAATACAAAACAGTTCGAAAAATCATACTTTTGATAAGAATTAATTAAATCATTTAAATAATTTAGTATAAGATCTTAGGTTAGGGGTTATACTCCCTAATGGTGTGGGTCAAGGGTATTATGTGGGTTATTAAGGGTCAAATATGGGTCATCTAATGTCCTGTTTTGGACTTACAATTTTTTTGTTTTGAAAAAGATTTTTTTTTTTTTTACATTTCGGGATTCGGGTACATTATTTCGGGTACCGGGTACCTTATATCGGGCGGGTACCCGTTTGACCGCCCGAAATGCCCAGCCTTAGTACTGTTTTATCAGTTTAAAATGTTAACATTCAGTTGACCCCATTTGACATTTTACCCTGTTTTGTGAACAGGTTGAAGTGACTGTGATACAATTACACCCTTTTGGTTGAGGAGATAAAGCATTTCAAAAAGTTTAAATCCCAGTTGACCCCAATATGACTCGACTTCTGACCGTGTAGAGCACATCTGTGACCAAACTTGTCCTTGTGACCAAATGTGATTGGAATACACCTTTGATTGATAAAGATTTAAAATTTGGGTCTAGTTGACTCTATTTGACTCCATGACTTGCACATAATGATAACGAATTTATATACACTGGTTCTGGAACAAAATATGTTCAAAATGCAAACTATTGTTAGCGATATATAGCAGTTTTTAAAGTTTGACCTCTAGGTGGCCTTATTTGACCTTTGACCCCATGCCATTCAGATGTATGATAGAGCTGTAGGCCATCGGTACATATACTGAATCGAAATCCCTCCATTCGGTTAATAAGATATAGCATTTTGGCATACTAATTTGCAAATGTGGCCATAATATTGTCACGTAAATCGTCTCATTATTCCGACAAATTTTGTACTGACATCACTTTTGTATCTAGTACTTTTTGTTTTAGAATAAGAGGTTTTTGTTCTGGTCTGAGGAATTGTCCCGAGGGGCGCAGCCCCCGAGGGACAATTCCGAATGACCAGAACAAAACCCGAGTATTTCAAAACAAATTCACGAAAACAGTTGTTAAGCAGTCATTATTCTCATTCATTACTGAAAAAGATGCATATTTTATCCAAATCGTTGATTTGTACCGATATAATCCGTTAATTTGATTGGTCGGTCAGTGAGCAAAACAATTGAACACTTTGGCGCAGTACTTTCGGGCAATTATTAGTAACTTGCGCTCGGCGTGCGCGTTATCATCTAACTATTAATTTGATTGGAACGCACTTGGTACGCAGCTATCGCGATTATTCATGAAGTAATGAATTGGCATCAAAGATGATTGAATTTGGTCTCTATTTGTTCACTGAATTGTACCCGACATATTTTGAACGAAAAGGGAATACATCTAACGTTTTATTTAAAAATATTGGCGGAAGGATACACATTGAACACAACGCTACAAGGTGTGATTTCTTGTTCAAAATGACTACGCTGTATAAAGAGGGAAATATTGAAAAATCTAAGAGGGCAACACGACCTGAATTTTTGACCCAAGTTAGATCTATGTGTGTTAATTACTATTCCAAAATCTTATAAACGTTGTTGCAAGGTAACTCAAGATATCGCCGTTTACCTAAGGCACATTTCCCATAGAAACACACTATAGCGCGTAATAGTTGTGTGCACCCATATACGTGCACCTCCTCTTGCAATGGGTGCGTATACCTCGCTGTTGTCAGGGGGCGCTGTCTCAGACACAACAAGCTTACACATGCACCTACTACCAGGGGTGTGCCAGTGAGCTTGCCGATCGGGTCCACTTTTAAATTAAAATTTGGTCAGCATAGAACTGGTGGCGCTATACTGATCAGGCGTGATTGTAGCAGACGACACGACGCTGGCCACGCGTCTCTCAGACGACCCAATATGTCAACGGGAGTGCACTATTTTGAATTATTTTTAACAGTCATCGCCCGGTTAACGATGACAATTCTTCTAATTATGATGAATTTGTCAAAATGATAAGATTAACATTCGCGATTACGTGTTATTCACCTTATTCATTACGTATTCAACATTTAGGTTTCGCGTGGCCACCGTCGTCTGTGTAAATCCACAACGCCCTCCTTGACCAAATATTACGTTAAACCTGGTTAAACACTGTTAAACGCGTTAAACGCCGGTCACCGACACATTCCGATGATTACCATAATTAATTATGTAATTTATGCAAACGGTACCGTTTTCGCTACGTGTGTTAGTATAGGACTTTCCTATCCCAAAATTAATAGTATCCCTGCTACTACTCCTCATGTAATAGTTGGTAACCTCGTTGTGTACAGCAGGCGCTGTCTTAGACACAACAAGCTTACACGTGTACATCCCCTTGCAATGGTTGCGTAACCTCGTTGTGTACAGCAGGCGCTGTCTTAGATACAACAAGCTTACACGTGTACCTCCTCTTGCAACGGTTGCGTAACCTCGTTGTGTACAGCAGGCGCTGTCTTAGACACAACAAGCTTACACGTGTACCTCCTCTTGCGTAACCTCGTTGTGTACAGCAGGCGCTGTCTTAGACACAACAAGCTTACACGTGTACCTCCCCTTGCAATGGTTGCGTAACCTCGTTGTGTACAGCAGGTGCTGTCTTAGACACAACAATCTTACACGTGTACCTCCCCTTGCAATGGTTGCGTAACCTCGTTGTGTACAGCAGGCGCTGTCTTAGACATAACAAGCTTACACGTGTACCTCCTCTTGCAACGGTTGCGTAACCTCGTTGTGTACAGCAGGTGCTGTCTTAGACACAACAAGCTTACACGTGTACCTCCTCTTGCAATGGTTGCGTAACCTCGTTGTGTACAGCAGGCGCTGTCTTAGACACAACAAGCTTACACGTGTACCTCCCCTTGTAACGGTTGCGTGACATCGCTGTGTACAGCAGGCGCTGTCTTAGACACAACAATCTTACACGTGTACCTCCTCTTGCAACGGTTGCGTAACCTCGTTGTGTACAGCAGGCGCTGCCTCAGACACAACAATCTTACACGTGTACCTCCTCTTGCAACGGTTGCGTAACCTCGTTGTGTACAGCAGGCGCTGTCTTAGACACAACAATCTTACACGTGTACCTCCCCTTGCAATGGTTGCGTAACCTCGTTGTGTACAGCAGGCGCTGTCTCAGACACAACAATCTTACACGTGTACCTCCCCTTGCAATGGTTGCGTAACCTCGTTGTGTACAGCAGGCGCTGTCTCAGACACAACAATCTTACACGTGTACCTCCCCTTGCAATGGTTGTGTAACCTCGTTGTGTACAGCAGGCGCTGTCTTAGACACAACAATCTTACACGTGTACCTCTTCTTGCAATGGTTGCGTAACCTCGTTGTGTACAGCAGGCGCTGTCTCAGACACAACAATCTTACACGTGTACCTCCCCTTGCAATGGTTGCGTAACCTCGTTGTGTACAGCAGGCGCTGTCTCAGACACAACAATCTTACACGTGTACCTCCCCTTGCAATGGTTGCGTAACCTCGTTGTGTACAGCAGGCGCTGTCTCAGACACAACAATCTTACACGTGTACCTCCCCTTGCAATGGTTGCGTAACCTCGTTGTGTACAGCAGGCGCTGTCTCAGACACAACAATCTTACACGTGTACCTCCCCTTGCAATGGTTGCGTAACCTCGTTGTGTACAGCAGGCGCTGTCTTAGACACAACAATCTTACACGTGTACCTCCCCTTGCAATGGTTGCGTAACCTCGTTGTGTACAGCAGGTGCTGTCTTAGACACAACAATCTTACACGTGTACCTCCTCTTGCAACGGTTGCGTAACCTCGTTGTGTACAGCAGGCGCTGTCTTAGACACAACAAGCTTACACGTGTACCTCCTCTTGCAACGGTTGCGTAACCTCGTTGTGTACAGCAGGCGCTGTCTTAGACACAACAATCTTACACGTGTACCTCCTCTTGCAGTGGTTGCGTAACCTCGTTGTGTACAGCAGGCGCTGTCTTAGACATAACAAGCTTACACGTGTACCTCCTCTTGCAATGGTTGCGTAACCTCGTTGTGTACAGCAGGTGCTGTCTTAGACACAACAAGCTTACACGTGTACCTCCCCTTGCAATGGTTGCGTAACCTCGTTGTGTACAGCAGGCGCTGTCTTAGACATAACAATCTTACACGTGTACCTCCCCTTGCAATGGTTGCGTAACCTCGTTGTGTACAGCAGGCGCTGTCTTAGACATAACAAGCTTACACGTGTACCTCCTCTTGCAATGGTTGCGTAACCTCGTTGTGTACAGCAGGCGCTGTCTTAGACACAACAATCTTACACGTGTACCTCCTCTTGCAACGGTTGCGTAACCTCGTTGTGTACAGCAGGCGCTGTCTCAGACACAACAATCTTACACGTGTACCTCCCCTTGCAATGGTTGCGTAACCTCGTTGTGTACAGCAGGTGCTGTCTTAGACACAACAAGCTTACACGTGTACCTCCTCTTGCAATGGTTGCGTAACCTCGTTGTGTACAGCAGGCGCTGTCTTTAGACACAACGAGCCTATACGTGTACCTCCTCTTGTAACGGTTGCGTGACATCGCTGTGTACAGAAGACGCGGTCTGAGATTGACTGTGGCAAGAATAAGCCGTCATCTTTGTACTCTGTGAATATCCAGAACGGTTTCCAGTTGTCCCAGATGTTGTCTTTGGCGTTTCTCTTATGAAATGTGACAATCCAAGTTTATTGCACCATAGCAATCCGACCCGACGATTACAGATAAATGAGATAAAGATGAAGACTCCTTGGAGTGAGTTCAAAATAATATAGATGTACCATAAAGCCTCTACCTTCGTGAAGGCAGCTATATACCCAAAGATCCACGTGAAACCCATTAAACTGGCAATCTGTGAGAGAAGAAAGAGATAATTAATATTCTTTATTAGAATAGTTTAGTTTGTATTAAGTAAGATATGTTAATAAGCTGTCATAAATGTTCTAGCTCCATCCACAGGTAACATTTTGAAGCTATTTTTTGCTGATATTTTCGCAGCAACTTCTTTTTTGGTGCAGCATTTTCACCTTATTCTCGGAAAAAAATTCCCCATCCACAAATTGCACTAGAATACGGATTTACTTAGTCAAGCTGTCCTGATGGGGTTAAGTGTTTATTTTGTTGGTTTTAAGAGTTTACTTTGTTATCTTGGACCACCGAACATTCTGACCCTAAATACGTCTAGATATGGCAATAGCATTTGCCTTTCCGTCCTTTCCCGTCTGTTTTCTCGGTGTGGAGTCGCACATTTTGTCATCAGACCCTCGGTGTATCTCGGGTGTACGAGTATTCGCTAACTTATGACAATTCGGTGAGAAAGAATTTACTCATCAGACAATGTTACTAAAGTGAACATGTACAAGGGACGTGAGCAAAATTCGCCAAAATTCGTGAACATGATGAAGATCGCAAAGTTTATAATATCAATATTAGTGAGAGCAATTTGTGTGACATTTTGGAGGCTATTATAAAACTGGCCAATGCATCTGTTATCACTTACCTTTATGTAGATAAGAAGTTCTGTTGTTGTTCGTTTTAACGTTGACACATCTTTATGTATCCGCGCTGTAGCCTTCTTTATAGTTCTTATACCAGCCACTGTGTGTCCAAACAGCAACATGTTAACCACTAAGAATATAGCAGCAGGTGTTCCAAAGGTGAGTAGATTAGCCGTACCATCACTTATCCAGCAATTAGAGGAACTACCGTATTGGAAATTGATCGTAGTACAATTGCAAAAATGTATAGCGATACATGGAATGACGATCAGTAAAGGTGACCCCCAGCCATAGAACATATACAGAATCAAAGACTTTTTACCGTCACTTATTTTCTGTAAATTATCTGGGTTTCCAAAAGTTCTGTCCAGATCAAAAGCCAAAGCATTCATCCATGCAAACGCCGCTAACCACGTATAATGTGCCAATACTGCAATTGAAAAACATACATCTGAGTTCTCGGTTCTGCTACCACCAAAGAGGAGAAGAAATTGTCCGATGAATAGCGCAATCACTAGATTCATGATAAGCCTGCTAGCACGATTACGAAGAATTACAAATACAGCGTAGGTTAGAAAGGTTAAAATGACTGCAATTAAGGATAATACGCTACCAATGATACTGACAATAGTCTGCGCGTTGGAATACTCGAAGAATGTTATGATTTCTGTAACGTTTGTAATCATGCTTTGGTTAAGAAAATTGCACATGGTTATTTGACCGTCTGTCGATCTGATATACTCGGTAGATTCAAAAAGCCTACCATCTGGTAGGTATTCAATCGTCCCGGTGTTGGAATCAACTTCTTGGAAGAAAGTGCTATTTATTACGAGCAAAGGACATGTCAAGTAATTGTTAATGAAGCACACTTTAACGTCAGTGGTCTTTGTATAGCCAAATGTGCTGGATTTTTCTCGCTCATACCTTGATCGAAATATCAAACCATCTGTGGTATGCCACATATCAGTCGAATTCAGAAAAACCATGATGCTTTCGTTCTGAGCTTTTATGATATATTCGTTGTCCGATAACCAATCAGAGTCACATGGGTATTCCACGTCTGGTCGCAGACAGCTCTTGGTCATTTGTATTTGCTGGATATTGCTGGATATGCTTGGACTATGGTCTTCTAAACTCTCTTGGATAATGTGATATACATCAAACTTGCTACTGATCACATACGTTATGGTTAGATTAGTGTCGACCTTATCATTACACATGATTGATCTCTCTGATTGGACACCTTCGGATGACAATATATCTCTGAATAAGTTAGATACCAAGATCATGCTGGCATCTTGAAAGGAATCGTCTTGACAAGAGCCAGAAGATAGTGCAATAATCGTTTTCAAGATTATTGTGTTATTGGATCCTTCACAAGGCGATTTTATCCTGGAAAAATCTTGCACACATTCGCCGTCTTTTAGGTCAAATCCCTCTGGACAAGACAATTGCAAACATTGTCCTCCTCCGATAGAACGCTCAAAGTAAACTTGACCTTCTGGGCACGTAACCAATTTTTCTGTAACAATTCTTCGGTTGTGAATTATTTTCAAACTACTGCTGGTTGTGGCTGTACCGAAATCCAGAACTACCGATAGAGGTACACTGATTGATGGGTTCATATACTGATAATCCGGGGCTGGTTGGATTCCGAAAACGGGGTAATCTAGATCAAGTGAATATGAATTGTCTGGTATGATATCAAATATATCGGGTGCTATGTCTAATATGGGAATACCATTGGTAGGGTTACAATTAAGATTCCAATCAGAAATGTCAGATGGTTCATTCTTTGTACATGCAATGCAATGTGGGTTTTTATATGTTTCATCGCCATACTTGATCAAAGCCGTGTACTCTAAACATACATCGTTATTGCCAATACAAGTGGAAATGGTACCTGTGAAACATGATCTAGGTGATGTAACATATCTAGTACCAGATGCAATGGGCAAAGGAGGTGAAGGGTATGTTACCAAACGGCATTCTAAGCAGAGTTGGTTCATATCTATCGGTATATTATCCATGCTCATTTGGTCAAGCATTGCAAGTACAGACTCATCGCAATCAAACGTCGCTTGCCACGCTGACAGTTCTGTAGTTTTGACGCCATGACACACAGCGCAGTATACATTCCTATAGATGATACCATTAGGAGCTGTTACTGGTATACTAGACATGGTATCATTACATAATGGGTTCGCACATCTTTCACTAACTTCCCCGATGTCATTGCTGCACTCTGACACCATGACGTATCCTTCATCTGTCTCTCTATCTGAGCTAACACATCTAAGAAGGCGTCCATCTTGGATATCCAGCCATTCCATGTACTCGTCATTACCAGCATGATGAGAACACGTGTCTTCGTAGTCTACACAACAGTCGTTAAAGAAAGTGCATGTGGAATCGCAATAACAATAGCGCCCGCTATCTTGATGATTAGAAATTGAGCATCCTATATTCCTGCATAAGTGTTGTCTGCTACAAATTGGCGCCGTTATGTTGCTCAACGTAATGGAGGTATCTGTAAAACAAGATGTGGAAATAAATGTTATTTATAACAGCATGCATATATATATGCAGAGATGGAAATGCTCATACACCTTTCGACCTCAGGTTACCTAACCTCAGGTTGTATTTACCTTTATTGAAATAGAATACTGCAATAAAAACACCTGAGGTTGAGAACAAATTCAATAAACACAACCTCAGGTTGAAAATAAATCCAATTTAACAACCTTAGGTTGCATATTCAGGTCGAACTCATTTTCACAACCAATAAAAAACCACCATTGAAACTATATTGATGATAAATTATATGCTAAGAGTAAAAGCAAGATATACCAACAGGGTGTGGGGAAACAGGTAATAACAAGGGAGAATAACACGATAAAACAGATAAATAACAAAAAACAACAACAATAACACACGGAAATGCACTGGGACAAGCAATGAAAATTGCTGTGCAATAAAACAACAAAGATATATGGTAACAGTAAAGACCTAAAGATAAATTATATGTTAAAACACTCAGGGGGTTTGTGGTCAGGGAGGTCAGAACGAGGATGAATCAATCTTAAACTATAAATTGAATATGATACAAGCTTTAGAGCGCCCTCAACCATAACCCTAACCCTAAAACGGGATCAGATATATGCAATATAAAGGTTGTTAAATTGGATTTATTTTCGACCTGAGGTTGTGAATTTTTTCTCAACCTCAGGTTAATTTATTGCAGTATTCAAGTAATAATAATAATAATAATAATAATAATAACACTAATAATAATAATAATCAGTATTCATATAGCGCCTTTTCCAAATGGCTCAAAGCGCTGTAAAAATGCTGCTGGTGAATAATCAATCATCAGCTGCCAATTTAGAGATGAGGAGGTCGCTTGTTAGGCGCCCCACCACTTAAATCTAGCGCAAACCTATCCGCACATAGATTGTAACATCCACCATTTTTCAATTCAGCTCCCCAAATACCATTGGGTCAAGGAAGTTTTAGATAACCGAAACAACTAATCACCGATTTTGAAAGCAGGAGGAAACCGGAGATCCCGGAGAAAACCTACGAGAGCATGCATGGATTGTGATAAACCAAATGCACATAAAGCCCGCGGTCGTGCACAGAATTGACCCGGGTTTCATTGGTGCAAGGTGAGGGAACAACCGCTGCGCCAACACGCTCCCCCACGGCTACTCAATTTACAGAGTGTAACTTTTTGTTACACCAGTTTTTGACATATTATGACCATATGGTTTTGCACAGTTTTGTGTTCCTCCTTTAGTCAGGTCTAAACCAATCTGCCACTTTCACCAATGTCAGACATTTTACAACGTCGACCATGTATCTCTTGTGATAACATTAGAATGGACTAACATGTGCAATGTGGCATTATAGCCGTCGAGTATAGCCATGTTTATTGAAGACTCACGAGGCTTTCCTTGCAAGGCCCTCCACGCATGGAACAATTGAAGACTCACGAGGCTTTCCTTGCAAGGCCCTCCACGCATGGAACAACTACCAGTCCTTTTGGTTTTCTGTCATCGGTTGATTTCGTTGTCGCTTTATTGTTAAATTCTTAGTCTATATCCCAACCATGTTCACAACTTCTCATCATCGGTGATGATGGAATCCTTTCTATCCAGCAGCGACCTGATGACACCCAAATTCTGGTTGATGTGCGTGTCTGTTCTGTAAATGCAAAGTTTGGTACTGCCGTCTGGTTCCCGGATGATAGGCTACGTGTGGTCGAGAAAAGGAATGTCGCCTTTCCCCATGCGTGAACCTGATTTTCTTGGGTCGATGGTGTTGAGGTGAGTTATTAGATTCTCCACTTGGCTCTGTTTACTTATTTCCGGCAGATCGTTCACATATCGTTGACTAACCTGCTTGACTAGTTTAAGCTAGTCCAGCAGGCTTGACTAACCTGCTTGACTAGTTAAAGCTAGTCCAGCAGGCTTGACTAACCTACTCGACTAGTTTAAAGTTAGTCCAGCCTGTGTCTGACTAGTTTAAGTTTTCAGTGCATATCTATAGATATTTCAGTGATGTTTAGTTGGCAGGTTGAAAATCACATACATTTCATGGCCACCGTATAGTTGAATTTGAACTAATTTGAACTTTCTTGAACCAAAATGTTGTGACGATACCTGTCATAAGGACACCCCCACAATATTAGTTCTAGTTCACGACTGCCATGCCATTTAATATAGCTCACACAGCACATAATGCATGACATAACTATGACAAGCATGAATTCAGAGCACATTCTCTTTTGTCTGAGCTGGTCTGGCATAATGTAAATATAAGCTGTCTTTGTTTTGTGAAACATGTGGCTTTTGCCTCAATGTATATCTAGAGCTGCTTTGCCCATATACTCATTTCTGTCAATTAAATTACCTTGGGGAGGGCAGATAATCAATATGTGGCATTTATACACCAATACCCGAATAGTGACGTCTGTAAGAAAAAAATTATCACCAGCTCCTGATGAACCTCAATGAAGCTGACGTTATCAAAATATTTCAATGATTAATTTGGTCGTGTTGATTTCTTGATGTTTTTCTATCAGGTTAACATGTTAAAGGCATAGTGTGTGATCTTTTCCAGGGGGCGCCCTCTACCCAGCGAACAATCTATTTTCAACCCTTATAAACCATGATTTTGAAGTAGATAGGAATCGTATTGCTGATTTATGTTCAGAAATGTAAATCTGCAAGAAAATCTACTTTCAAAGAAAAAAATCATGGGTAGAGGGCGCCCCCTGGAAAAGATCACACACTATGCCTTTAACATGTTTAACATGTTTAAGACTTCATGGCATAATATATTTGTCTATGATTATTTGACCCATTTCGGCGAGCTAAAACAACGTTTTATATTTTATGGTTTCATTAATGAATATAATATCAGTGGAATGATGTATCGAAGTATGACGACTTTAATAAATGATCATGTATATCCCGTGGTATATCATGCTACGACAAGCCGGGATGGTGAGTGACACTGATGGTTGTCTGTTCATAAAGCTAGAAGGTCTGTTAACCAATTAGAGTGACATGGTTAAAATATCCTAATTGGATATGCCTGAAAAAACTCGATCATAAATCAATTCATCTCCATAATGGTAATAAGTATAGCGGTACTATTAGTGATTAGTGCCATTGTATATTTGCCTTTTTTTTTGGGGGGGGGGGGGGGGGGGGCGGGGCGGGGCGGGGCGAAGCCACCCTACAGTATTAGCATGTGATTGCACAAATTTACACATTTAGGTCTTTCTAGACATAGGTTGAGGCTGCCGTGTTTGTAGTCTTTGTAAATTACATGTACCTATATATATGCAGTTTATTTTAACAGTACATGCAGTCTGTGCTGGAGTCAAAGCTATATTTGGTTATAGTTGATGATTCAATCAGAGAGACGTTATTATATCCCAACAGAGAGACAAAATAGCTTATCTTGTTAGACTATCTCAT
Organism: Ophiura sarsii; assembly: GCA_035610835.1. Taxonomy (NCBI): domain Eukaryota; kingdom Metazoa; phylum Echinodermata; class Ophiuroidea; order Amphilepidida; family Ophiuridae; genus Ophiura; species Ophiura sarsii. The sequence goes on from CM069442.1 coordinate 96,796,333, forward strand.
CTTGTTTGACTAAGGAGAAGTCTCCACATCAACTTGATTGGTTTTCTGTACTATTTTTAGACTGCGGTGTTTTGATTTGTTTTTTGGTTTGAATTATGGAAAATACATACACCATTTTCCTGGTATTTTAGTATGAAACAGGTGTTTAGTTACAAAACATGCTTTTTCTCTTGGATCGCCCCCATTCCATTTCAATGGATTGTTTTATTTGGTGAAGCTACCGTTGTAATGCAAATATTAATAAACTTTTCTCTATATTTCAAATTTTAAAGGGATGTTTCAAAGAGGTATCATATGGTAAAAGGAAAGGGAAATCCTGTGTTTATAAAACCCTGCACAGTATAAACCATTATGATCTTGATTATTTCTTTTGGTATGACGTCAGACCAACCATACCTTATTCAGATAACGGTGTTGAATTTAAAAAATGACTGAATTAGTACACATCCGAAATAATAATAATATAATAATAAAAAAACCATACTTATTGAGCGCATAACACAATGAAGTCCCTATGCGCTATCACAAACAAACAAACAAACAAACAAACAAAACACATAGTAACATGAGTAACAAAAGACAAAACAAAAATAAATTAAACATTAACATTAAATAGGTAAGTTTTTAGCAATGATTTGAACTGTTCAAGAGTTTTGGCGGATTTAACATGATATGGTAAATTGTTCCAAAGTTCAGCAGAAGCATCTTGAAAAGAACGGCGACCATATGAAGTAGAAGGTGAAGACACATGCGCAAGAAGATATTTTGAGCCAGAACGAAGATTGCGAGTGGGCTCGTATTGTTGAATAAGATCTTGCAGATACATAGGAGCAAGAGCTCGAGTACATTTAAATGTTATCAGAAGAATCTTGTAGATAATGCGAGATCTGATCGGTAGCCAATGTAAGTCACGAAGGACAGGGGAAATGTGACAGCGAATCTTAAACAGCGTAACAAGTCGAGCAGCAGAGTTTTGTATCCGTTGAAGTTTTGAGATTTGCGTATCAGGGAGAGCATAAAGTAAACTATTGCAGTTATCGAGTCGGCAAGTCACAAAAGCATGAATAAGTCTTTCAGTTGTTGGCTGATCGAGATAACGCCGGATTTGACCTATCTTATAAAGAGCATGAGAAGCCGCACGACAAATGTTGTTAACATGAACATCCATCATAAGATCGTTTTGAAGGATAATGCCAAGGTTGCGGGCACTGGAAGCTGGCTCAATGTGAGAATCATTGATTTTTACTGATGAAATCGTAGAATTTTTCCTAAAGCGGGATGTAATATGGAGAACTTCAGTCTTGTCATCATTCAATTTAAGGTCATTAGCTGTGGACCAGGTTTTGATATCTGTCACACAAGCTTCCAGTCGCGAGATTGCACCTACTCTGTCATCATCATTTTTCAATACAATATATATCTGAGTGTCATCTGCATAAGTCATTTTGGAGATGCCATGAGAATCGATGATATCTTCTAATGGAGATGAATACATTGTGAAGCCTAAAGGGCCAAGTACTGACCCCTGAGGAACACCCTCATGCGGAACATGAACCGATGACTCGCGACCATTTATAATGACAGATTGTGAACGGTTGGTGAAATACGATTTAATCCATGAAAGTGCAGAACCTGTGAATCCATATTTATTTGAGAATCGCTCTAACAGTACTTGGTGATTTATGGTGTCAAAAGCAGCCGAGTAGTCCAATAGAATGAGAATGGCTTCATGACCCTTGTCAGCAGCGAGAAGTAGGTTATTATAGACACAAAGAAGCGCTGTTTCTGTGCTATGGTTACACCTATAGGCACTCTGCATTTTTCCATATAGGTTGTTCTCTGATAAATAATCTTGTATTTGGCCAGTACATGCACGCTCAACAGTCTTGGCAAGAAACTTAAGATTAGCAACAGGCCTGTAGTTTTTTAGAATTTCACGATCCAATTTAGGTTTCTTGATGAGCGGTGTGATGTGAGCATGTTTCAGTGCATCAGGGAAATGGCCTGCTTCTAACGAAGAGTTGACGATTCTAGTGATGATGGGAATGAGTTCTGGTAGACATTGTTTCAGAAGCCAAGTTGGTATTGGATCCAATCCACATGATGTAGATGGCGATTTCATGATGATTTTTGTGACTGATTCTTCTGAAAGCGTGGAAAATTTGGACAACACAGCACTGGTGGATTCAGAAAATTGCACAGAGAGATGATCTTTAGGAGAGTTGTGGAGCTCATCCGTAATACGTTTAATCTTGTCGGCAAAGAAACTAGAGAAGCGTTCAACAAGTGGGATGTCAGATTCAGATGGTAAAACTTTAGAAGATTTTGGTGAGGTAAGTTTATTCACTTTTTGGAAAAGTTGTCGTGAATTACAGCCATCAAATTGCTTCTTATGGTAGTCACATTTAGCCTCTTTAATTAATTGGTTATAGATGTGCGCTTGCTCCAAGAAGATAAGTTTGTGAATTTCAAGTCTTGAGGCGCACCATTTACGCTCACACCGACGGACCTCTTGCTTAACTTTGCGAATATCCTCCGTAAACCAAGGGGCATGGGGTCTACATGTAATTGTTCGCGTTGTAAGAGGAGCATGCTTGTCAAGTAATGTTGACAAGACAGATTCATACTTGGAGATCAACAAACCAATATCAGAGAAAGAAGCCAAAGATGCACACAAAGGAGAATTAGATATATCATCACGAAAAGCATTGACATCAAGTTCACGAAATGAGCGTGTTTTTATTTCCATTTTGACCGGATCTGGTCGTCCAATGTACAGCGAACATTTGATGGCAGCGTGATCAGATGGCAAATAACTGGTCTTAGTAATATTTGACACTAAGTTGTCAGATGCGCGGGTAAGAATCAGATCAAGGGTGTGACCATCACGATGAGTTGGACCTACTACATGCTGTTTCATGTTAGCAGAATCAATGATGTCACGAAATATTGATGCCTCACGATCAGATATAATCTCCACATGAAAATTAAAATCACCGGCAATCATCACATTCTCTGGTGTACAAGAGATACATTCAAGAAATTGGGAGAATTCACGAAAAAACATTGGTGCAGTAGATTGTTTGTGTTTTGTTCTCTGTGGACGATAGATAATTATCAGGCGTAATGGACTTTGTGATCTTGCTGATATGGATAAGTCAATATATTCAAAAGAGTCATATGTTGTGGATGGCATCAGACGCACATTAAAGTTTTCACGCAAATAAACCAACACACCACCTCCTCTCCTGTCATTTCGTGGTACATGATGTAATTGATAGCCCGGTAAAGTGGTAGTCAAATCTGCTAATGTGTGATCATCTCTGTAGTCACCATTTAACCAGGTTTCCGTGATCGCAAGAATATCGATGCGGTTGGCAATTACTAAATCAGCGATAATGCATGTCTTAGATTTTATCGATCGGGCATTCCATAAAGCAAATTTTGAAAAGATACGTCTGACTGGAGAATAGAATTTCTTAGGTTGAGTTACAGACTTTATAGCTTTATCTGGAACAGATGCATTTCTGTTGGATTTTTGAGTCCGTATTCGACGTTTTGTGCCTTTAGTTCCACGGTGAGATATTTTACGCAAGCATGGGCGTAAAAGGGCAGTTATTTCAGTTTGCGTTGGTTGCGTCAGATTCAATTTACAATCGGTGCCTATTTGCAAAAGTTCCTCTCTAGTATAACCAGAGAGATGTTAATACTAATACCTATTACACCTCCCTGGTATAACCAAGTATAGGACGGTCTTGATGCCGGCGTGATTGGTCATCATGTAGCGAAGGTCCAGGATTAGGGTTGATGTCATTACTGAGTGTGAGCAATGATTGGAAAGTTGGTGACCCATTGATATAATAGGCAACATAGGGTCCAAGATATCTGCAGTTTTCATATTTTGATGATATATTCTTGAAGATAGAGTCAAGCTTAGATGTACAAGCATTTTTCTCTAGCTTTTGGAAATCATCCAAACAGTCTAAGAAGACAGCTCCAGACAAGATAATTAACAGGTAGTAAATTGCCATTGTTAGTCAATGAAGCATTGTTATCATAACAAACAAGTAAGATGCTGACAATAGAGTATCAGATTAACAAATGTCAAGTGTGTAGATGATCCCAGAGAGTATAATGGTACATCCTGCCAAGTGTGTATTATAATCCAATGGTTGAGGTGTTAGTCACTGCTTGGTTCCAGGTGATTAATTCCAATGACAGTGCTGCATGTCCATGTAGCATGTGTAGTACAAAAATAATTCCAAAAGATGATAAAATCCAAAATAAAAATCATGATTTATCATCAAAAATGACTGCTCCATTCCTTTTCAAAAAGTTTCAGCAGTATCCTTGCTGGTAGTCACATTGATTGTTAAAAAATCAGCAAGCAGTTCAACATATAAACAGCATAAAACACAACAACATTGAGGACAGTTTGTGGTAGGCATCCTACATGCAGGAGCACACACCAAGTAATCCCCCTGCAGTACGTGTGATACATAACGCGAACCGAAAGTGTGTTAACCTTTGAACTTATATAGGCCTAGGTATCAGATTTAAAATAACTACTTAGTACGCGAAACTAGTGTAGTTCACAATGTGAGGAAACACAATCAGGATGCGAAAGTACACGGATACAATCGATGTTAATACGATATAGGACATACGTACATTAAAGGGACATTAAGTGGTTTTGAAAATTTTCAATGTTTAAAAATTTACTTCAGAATTCAAGATGAACATTAAAAATTGCCATTATTGTTGTTTCTACTAACAAAAACACAGCAAAACTTGATTAAAACAATATCATTGCTATTTATTGAAAAACGCCCTCTATGCAAATATGGTTCGCGTTATGTATCACACGTACTGCAGGGGGATACTGTCGGACGTAAAATGCTCGTCCCGGCTGTACGAGCATTTTTGAATCGACGTTTTCTTGTACAAAGAGGGCTAATTTGTCTTAATCCTTATAGGTGTAAGTTCATACATGTAATACAATTATAAAAATATACTAATCCCAGTTTTTATCATTGAGGGCGCAGCCTCCAACACATCTCTAAACTCATAAGAGAAAGGTGTGTGGGTAAGACAAGACCCGAATGGTTTCGGCTCTTGTCCTAGGGAATCGCGGGTTCAAGTCCCGCACCGTGTATATCCTTATTGTTTTAGAATTGGACAATCCAAATGTGCTTGTTACGTCTCTATCTCCCCACGTAAAGACGATAAGACGAGGCTTCATTTCATCTACTATATAAATACTATTCATACAGTATTACACTTACAACAATCACTTTCATCCCAATTATTTCCACAATCATCTACAAGATCACACACCCAACTATGGCTGATACATCTCCTTGTTTCGGGACATTCGATACGACCTGAACAATTCGTCGGTGATACGGTAGACCTGAAGTTATCTGCATGGGTAGAGAAAAGAAAGCAACTGTTTTAGCACGATAATCGCATCTTAAAAAATTTCCACATAATTATATACTTATAGACCTATACTGTAATAACAAAGGTCTCAACTTTTAAAGGAAAAATGTTCTTGTTTTATCTACAGCTGAGAACGTACAGGGCGTGTCAACAAAAGTATCTTATGTTAAACATGATTTTTCTAGCCATGAATAATATACAAATTAGACGTAAAGTACTAACAGTCATGTTCAGCTATCTTTAACCCTAACTCTACTACACCATACGGCAACTGTGCGGAAAAAGTGTTTCTATAACCCGGCGTGCCGGTTTTTTGGCTACAAAACGGACCCATGCTATATAACGAGGCGAATATACTCGCCGAGTGTCGACTGGGAGCCGTGGTGTAGTGGCTAGGATCTGGGCCCTGAAGCTGGAGGTCCGTGGTTCACATCCCGGGGGGATCGGGGTGACCTTTCTGGTGAATTTTGGGTGTCGGAAAAAAATTCTGTTGCCGTGTGGTGAAATAGAGTTAGGGTTATACAGTAATTTTTTTTTTTTTTTTCCATTCCAAATTTGGTAATTTTCATCATATATAACCCTAACTCTACTACACCATACGGCAACTGTGCGGAAAAAGTGTTTCTATAACCCGGTGTGCCGGTTTTTTGGCTACAAAACGGACCCATGCTATATAACGAGGCGAATATACTCGCCGAGTGTCGACTGGGAGCCGTGGTGTAGTGGCTAGGATCTGGGCCCTGAAGCTGGAGGTCCGTGGTTCAAATCCCGGGGGGATCGGGGTGACCTTTCTGGTGAATTTTGGGTGTCGGAAAAAAATTCTGTTGCCGTGTGGTGAAATAGAGTTAGGGTTATTGTGTCATACGACTTTTTTTCTATCCATTTTGGAGCTTTCGTCGGCAAATTATGGCAAATTCAGGTCTGGCCATTCGAGAACAAAAGTACATTTTCATCCATATTATCCATGACAAACCACAAAATATTAGAATTGTAGATGTACTTTCAACAACACATTGACATATCCTGTGAAAGTCCAATTCTTGTTCATAAGTGGCTAAAATTGGATTCGCACTCTTGTTACTGAATTGATCATATCTCGGTAATTAGAAATGTAATCATGTGAATGGGATCAAGTGTATTTGATGGAAGACTAGGGCTTACCAACGGTCTATATCTTGAAAACGAACAAACATGGGATGTTTTTTAAATTAATTGTGTTCCACATGGGACACCTTTTGGTTGATACGCCTTGTATTTAGTAGATTTGGGTCAGATCTTTTCATAGCTCCTCTGACCAACACAATCTAGGGACACAGTAAGATTCTCTGACTACCCCGACATAGTGTCCAGTGAGGGACGCAGTAAGAGCCTCTGACTACCCCGACCCAGTGTCCAGTGAGTGACGGCGCAGTAAGATCGTCTGACTACCCCGACCCAGTGTCCAGTGAGCGACGCAGTAATATCCTCTGACTACCCCCCCCCCACCCAGTGTCCAGTGAGGGACGCAGTAAGATCATCTGACTACCCCGACCCAGTGTCCAGTGAGTGACGCAGTAAGATCGACTGACTACCCCGACCTAGTGTCCAGTGAGTGACACAGTAAGATCATCTGACTACCCCGACCCAGTGTCCAGTGAGGCTCGCAGTAAGAGCCTTTGAGTACCCCGACCCAGTGTCCAATGAGTGACGCAGTAAGATCCTCTGACTACCCCGACCCAGTGTCCAGATGAGGGACGCAGTAAGATCCTCTGACTACCCCGACATAGTATCCAGTGAGTGACGCAGTAAGATCGTCTGACTACCCCGACCCAGTGTCCAGATGAGGGACGCAGTAAGATCCTCTGACTACCCCGACATAGTATCCAGTGAGTGACGCAGTAAGATCGTCTGACTACCCCGACCCAGTGTCCAGATGAGGGACGCAGTAAGATCCTCTAACTACGCCGACTCAGTGTCCAGTGAGGGACGCAGTAAGATCCTCTGACTATCCCGACATAGTATCCAGTGAGTGACGCAGTAAGATCGTCTGACTACCCCGACCCTGTGTCCAGATGAGGGACGCAGTAAGATCTTCTGACTACCCCGACCTAGTGTCCAGATGAGGGACGCAGTAAGATCCTCTAACTACGCCGACCCAGTGTCCAGATGAGGGACGCAGTAAGATCGTCTGACTACCCCGACATAGTGACCAGTGAGTGACGCAGTAAGATCCTCTGACTACCCCGACATAGTATCCAGTGAGTGACGCAGTAAGATCCTCTGACTACCCCGACATAGTGACCAGTGAGTGACGCAGTAAGATCCTCTGACTACCCCGACATAGTGACCAGTGAGTGACACAGTAAGATCGTCTGACTACCCCGAACCAGTGTCCAGTGAGGTACGCAGTAAGAGCGTCTGACTACCCCGACCCAGTGTCCAGATGAAGGACGCAGTAAGATCCTCTGACTACCCCGACCCAGTGTCCAGTGAGGGACGCAGTAAGATCCTCTGACTACCCCGACCCAGTGTCCAGTGAGTGACGCAGTAAGATCCTCTGACTACCCCGACCCAGTGACCAGTGAGTGACGCAGTAAGATCCTCTGACTACCCCGACCCAGTGTCCAGTGAGGGACGCAGTAAGATTCTCTGACTACGCCGACCCAGTGTCCAGTGAGGGACGCAGTAAGATCCTCTGACTACCCCGACCCAGTGTCCAGTGAGGGACGCAGTAAGATCCTCTGACTACCCCGACTCAGTGTCCGGATGAAGGACGCAGTAAGATCCTCTGACTACCCGACCCAGTGTCCAGTGAGGGACGCAGTAAGATTGTCTGACTACCCCGACCGTCCAGCGATGGACGCAATGAGATTCTCTGACTACCTAAATCCCGTATCAGGCGAAGGACGCAATACGATCCCATGACTACCCCCAATCCAGTGTCCGACGACTAAATTGGCCTCTGATTACCCCACTTTAATGTGTCCAACGAGGGACGCAATCAGAACTATGACCACCCAAATCCAATATACCTATATTTTGTTAGGCGGATTAAAAATCGAGAAATCCGGTTATTGGATTTATATTTTTCAGTTTGTATGATAGGAACCCATGAATCACTACTCGGTATATACTGACTGGTAATGAAACGTAAACCACTGTAGCGGGAATCGCTTTTATTATAGGTTTTGGCTGTATTTTGATTATTTAATTATTGAAAACGGTTGGAATCCCATTAAGACCTATTTTTTGGTGCGTAGTGATTGGGCCGGTTTACTCATTGTTGACCGTATCACCGCTGCGACTGCTGCGCGCCCGTCACCTGACGACTCTGAGCCAATCAGGAGCGCTGAAATTAGCGTCGGTTTATGCTCCTCGCCATATTGGATTGGTGATGCTGAATGCGCTGTGTTGGGAAAACGGAAGAGCTGAAAAGAAAACTTCAGAATCTTGCGAAAATCGGACGAATTGGTAGACATCCTTGTAGAGTGTTTACCTTGTGTTGCAAGGTCAGGTCAGACCAGGTCAAGTTAGGTCGACTTGAGATTGTTGTGAAGTAGTAGGACGGACAGTTGAGACTTTGACCATTGACCTAATCTTATATTAAAGTTTTGCTAGTTGTAATTGTTTTTGGATGTTGTAAAATAAAACCGACGTTGTGATATATATATTGTGTAAGAAGGAGAGCGAAAATAAACTGTGAACCTAAGTATTCGTCCAGTGTCATTGGTTCGCGTTACTGAGCCGAAAACGCATGGTTCTGCCCTGCAAACGAACCCGCGTGGCTGATTAAATATATAAAAGGTTTCCAAATTAAACCCTTCCCACGCCCAAAATTTGGTGGTGTCAGATCTGATCAATTCTGCACACTTGGATATCGCACGCGTGTGTAAATCTAGCAGCGCTCGCGCTCCCGCGACACCACCATGACGGCTAACCATATTAAATCATGAATAGTTTACAATTATGTATTGTATGCCGTAATACATTTTTAAACTGGTCGTACATCGTTAGTTTCATTAGCATGATCGTCCTTGCCAAAGAATGTAGAAATGTGTGGTGTTTTACATTCCTTATTATAATTCTGTAGTTTGTTTAGTTCTGTATTTTGTGTGAACAATATTAGTTCTGTATTTTGTATGAACAATATCAGTACAAGTGCAAACAATGTTAGTTCTGTACTTGCAGGCCCGTAAGCAGGTTTTTTTTAGGGGGGGGGGGGGGGGGGGGGGGTGGGCGTATTTTTTGGAAAAGGTACCATTGGTACCCAAAAAATCGTAAAAGGTTACCCCCCAATTTTTTTTTAGTCATCTCAGACAATTTTGAGAGGGGGGGGGGGGGGGGGGGGAACCAATGACACTGGACTTTTAATTACCAAAAATGTACATTGGTACAAAAAAGGTACATTGGTACAAAAAAAAGGACTTTTTTCAGATTTGGGGGGGGGGGGGGGGGGGGGCGTCTGCCCCCCCCCCCCCCCCCCCTAGTTACGGGCCTGTGTACTTGGGGTGAACATATTAGTTATGTATTTTGTGTGGAATATATTAGTTCTGTACTTTGTGTGAACAAAATTAGAATTTGGGTGAACAATATTAGTTCTACACTTCGTGTGTACAAAATTAGTTCTGTACTTTGTGTGAACAATATTAGTTCTGTATTTTGTGTGAACAATATTATTACTATTATATTTACCAACATATTAGGCAAAATGATAACTGCTGGTATCTTACTATATATCTTGAAACGATGTGTGTGTGTGTGGTGGGGGGGGGGGGGTGGGGTTGAGTTGTCTACTGTTTTTTGACATGAAAAATACTGGTTGTGTATTTAATCAAGCGCACAAGCGTGTTATATTATGTTTCATTCTTCACTATATTGATATCCTATCTATATAAGATAGGATGAGACATGGTGAAGAAAGGTTATGAAATATAACATGTTTGTTTTGTTGGTTTCAACTATGGTGCACAGAGTCTATTTTTGACATGATTCTTTTTAATACAGTTTTAAAGATAGGCCTGTCATGTAATGTATTTGATGTACAAGAGGTCCGTATATATGAGACGCATATGTCCGATTGGGCATGGTTTTATATTGTTCCATATAAGGCCTACAAGTTTTAAATAACATTATTTGGAACTAGGTCCATATTTATAACGCAATAAATAGTTTCAATCCAAATAAAAGCGTCAACGAAAGCTCGCAAAGAAATATTCATGGTTAAAAGCAATAATAGATGATTAGGTTTCATCTAAAATGATGTAACAGAGCTATCAGATCTCTTAGTGCAGGAGACAATAGGGCAAATTCCGACTTCGGAGTTACCAATATTTCGCGTGGTCCGAGGCAAAGATATATTTAGCGTTTTGGTTTTGAGTTATCTTTGCTCGGATAAGCCGTTCCTTTAACATGTTTAAGTTTTGGGTTCTAGCTAGTATAGGGGGACAAGGGAAGATTTTGCACAGGTTTTGATTGTTTGATATAAGTTGCCAATTCCTGAGAAGTGCCTTTTTAATTTTTGCATTACTTCTTTGTGGAAAGTGATGCGTGCAAAAAACTACAGGTATTTCATTAGAATTTTCATCCTCCAAGTAAGCATATCTTCGATTGTATGATGTGTCTGCTATTAGGCATGAGAGTATTTCTGGTTGCTTGACAACTCAAAATGTTCAGTCCATGTGTGTAAGAAATCAGCCTAAATTGGGCAATTATTTAAAATCAAGCACATCAATCTGTTATCATATTTCTCTAAAAAGTCCAGGAAACTAAACGGCGGGTGGCGTAACTCTATCACTTTTTAAAGAATTACTTCAAAATCATGGTTTTAGAGTGAATTTAGAGTGAAAAAACTGTCCTGCTAACAGGACAGTTCATTTTCACTCGCAAATTTCTACTTGCAGTTTTTGTTGTTTTATTTAATAAAAAGAAATTGCATTTCGCCATAACCGCTCAAATTCCTATTCAGGGGAGGGCAGCCTAATCTTGGAAAGTCTGTATAAATAAGGTCCCACACCACCAAATCAGTTCCCTATTGCTTTGTGTGGTTAAGAGGTCAAGTTTGTGTTAATTTTGTTCACCTTTACAGCAAACTGGTTCATTCAAATCATTGTTTTTATCGAAGATCTAGATGTCTTCTGCTTCAAAACAATCACTTTTGTGGGGGGTAACCAGCATTTTCCCCGCTACGGGCCAATGATATCTATCTTAGGTACGACAGACTGCCTTTATCCTAAGATCAGAGATTCTAGCTCTAAATTGGTGGAAACAGTGAAATCGTGTAAAATGATACCATTCAAGAAAAAGCTAGAGATGTTGGGCCTGATGTGGAGGAAATAACCTACAAATGCAAAATTATGAAACATTTAGGTACATTTACAGCATTTATTACCTTTTCTAGGATGCTAAATTTAGACTTATGGTGGGGTCAATCTTAATTTAAAACACTGCCGTGTAATGTCAGAATGCAAAATATGATTTGGTGGTGTGTACTCATAAAGGTTCTTTGGTTGTTATTGTGCATTTTGTGGTTGAAACATACATGTTAAAAGTAGATTCAATTGCTTAATTCGCATATTATATATATTTTTATTAATTTTAAATATGCAAATAAACAATACCAGTATCTAAAGATTAATCTTTTTTTACCAAATTGATAAAACTTGGGAGTTTGTGTGCTTTTGTGACTGTGACTTCTAAGAATATTTAGTGAATAAAAGATGTGTATTTTTGTTGGGGGAATAATGGATGGGCGGGTCTATATTTTGAGTATAATCCAATTAAATGAATGCATAAAGTATGGAATAACATTTTGCGTAAACAAGTTCATGCTGCTGCGTGTGCTGTGTATAATGCAGCAAAGTTCAAATTAATCAGATTGTATAAGTAATGTCAGCATCAAATAATGGAAACAACAAACATTAAAATGCGAGTTTCTCTCATTAGTTCTGAAGTTAGCCATATTTTTCGAACTTGCCCATGCTCAACCTCCTCAAAATTTGGAAATCACTTGCCAACAACTCGCCTTTCGCCCTTGTCAACAACTCGCAGTTTGCCCTTGTCAATAACTCGCCTTTCGCCCTTGTCAATAATTTGCCTTTCGCCCTTGTCAATAACTCGCCTTTTGCCCTTGTCAATAACTCGCCTTTCGCCCCTGTAAATAACTCGCCTTTTGCCCTTGTCAATAACTCGCCTTTCGCCCTTGTCAATAACTCGCCTTTCACCCTTGTCAATAACTCGCCTTTTCCCTTTCGCCCTTGTGAACCACTCCGCCTTTTGCCCTTGTCAACAACTCGCCGATCGCCCTTGACAATAACTCGCCTTTCGTCGGTGTCAATAACTCGCCTTTCGCCCTTGTCAGAAACTCGCCTTTCGCCCTTGTCAATAACTCGCTTTTCGCCCTTGTCAACAACTCGCCGTAACTCACCCATCCGGTAACTCGCCTTTTATGTGTAATCTTACCGACATCTTGATAATTTTAAGCATAGGGTCAAGATAGGGTGTATGCTTTAAGATGTTTGTATTGAACTGATCACACGGGTGTGTTGTATGCTGTCGACAAATATATATTTGGGTTCTACCGAAGACGATCTTTGTTTTTACCTATGAGTAGGCCTAAGCCTTTTCATGAAATCCCCAATACCAAAGCTTTTGAAAAGTTAACATAATTCAATTATGTGTACCAGTGTATATAATCACTTGAAGAATGGTGGTGATGAGGTCAAATCGAAAAATGAAGGCTAACCATATCTACAAGTAAAAGATTGTATTAGATTACATGTAGTACATACAATATCCCAGTTATTTAGTTTGAAAACTTTAAAATTGCACGAAACCTAAAATGGGTCGTTATATTATCATACTTACCTTCATGTCTCGTGGTTGATACTGGTGTTGTTATCTGCCCACGAACCAAACTCACAGCACACCACAGGAGAAAAGTTGTCGAAATCATCATTTTAGGCCTATACGTGGGGTCCACCTGGTATAAGTTGCCTTGCAATTTTAGTGAAAGGAAGGTGAAAAATCAGTTTTATCAGGCATACCGCAACGAATTCTTTCAATAGAACAACGTCAATTTCGGGCTTCGGGCACCGTTGCGTGGGTTCAGGGTCAGTAGCACGACATTTGAAGTCACTAGTGATATACGGTAGATATACACTGCACCAAGGCAATACCGTACTGCCCTAAATTGTCAATCCAATTCCGTCAACAACACCACAATTCCCATTCCATCTACTTCCATGACGTGTAATAATAAAGTGCCAGGAATCATGTTTCTTGGTTGGATTTCTGAATATCACACCTGGGATATCACACAACTATTAAATATTTCATTATTTTAGTGGCATGATAATGGCATTCAACTTTGCACTCAACACCCCACCCCGCATTAGCTTCAATACATCAAGTGGCTTGTTGTTTACGGGAATGAGGGCGCTACAGCATGAATTGCACTACCATTCAGACGACGACGGACACGATTGGCTTAAATCTATATTTCGTAATTGGTTAAACACGGAAACATAATTATATCCATTTCCACGCGGCAGGTGTCTGCAGACGATATTCCAAAATGTCTCAAAAAAATGTCGAACTTATTGAAATACATTACCATATTTGCAGTAGTGTCAGGAGAAGTATAATTAAATTCTATGTATTACCTCCCTAGTAGGCTTTCCTTTCATGCGGAATTTTTGTATCGCGGGAACTAGCGATCCAATCAATTCTTTATGTATATGGTATGATACAAGGAGAGTTGCATGTCTTCTTTCGTCACGTATATGGTATGATATGTATAATAGAGTATACATTATGTAAGTGGTTTGTGTATGCATGGCTGAATATTATGCTTTATGTAAAATTGTGGTTCAAGCGTTGCCTATCGCTACCCTTTTGGAAGACTAGCTATGGACTTTCATGTTGTGAACTTACAATTTTAATATTAATTAATATTCGGAGATAAGATAGCGTGCAATATCTCATATTAAAGAAGATAAATTTATCAACAACTTTATAAATTAATATTTTTAGGTAGGATACATATTTTTAGAGAAGCCCATTAACTTTATTACCTGTTTAGTTACTTTTTTTGATGACTGTACACCGCGGATGTATATATCATGCATGGTTACACGCGCATTTTAAATTTGGCCTACAATATTAAACATGTTGTCATACGCTTATCATCTGCGTCGTGGTCTGAATCCTCAAATATGTATTGATTGGAAACATGAACAAGCAAATCATGTTAAATAAATATTATTTGTCAAAGTTAAAACAATACATTCGCTTTTCCATTCCTATGTGACAGCAGTCACCATGAGAAAGGAGGGAACACATCAAAACTCGACCGCCCGGCAACCGCCGGTTCCGTGGGGTTCCGTGCGGTTGCAGCCGGTTTCTATTGTTCTAAACAATGATATGCGGTCCAACCGGGCGGAACCGGCGGTTGCCGCGCGGTCGAGTTTTGATGTGCTCTCTTACAAACAAACATGCCTAGTATTTGGGTAAGTAATCCAGAGATTGACCAGAGGTTTTTGAAAAAAATCTCTTTTGTAAGTACTTTTGTACATGGGTAGCCGCGTGGAAAGTGTTAAACACGAAAGTGTGAGATACCCATTGAAACATTCCAAATATTAAACAAAATTATTGGAAGAGCACTTCTCCAGTTCCAGCTATTTCAATTGATGTTTTTACCGTCAATACTTTTAGGTTCGAACGCACGTAGATTACGTTTTGCATCATGTTGCCAAATTCCGGGGAGAAAAAATAACGGGTCGTTTCGAATTATTTGTGTATGGTTGGGAAGTACAATTAATAATCAACAATTAAGAAGCGCACAAACCCGCACGACGCTCATCATAATAGCAACAAAACCTGCAGGAAATAAAATAAGGATCAAGAGAGCAACAAATAAACAAGTATCATACTTTTGTAGAATTATTAAATAATTCAAATGAGCCAGCAGTGAAGAGTATTGATTCGAGATAGAGTAATGCCAAAGGCCAAATTCAATGGGCGAATCAATCAGTAACACGTATCAAATTATTTAATTGAACTTTAAACGGCTTCTATATTGCAACACCATCTGTTTATGAATAAAAGTAATTAATTGCCATCGTGCGTCAGGGTATAGGTAATGCTTGATTTCTTGTTAAAATACTATATGCTAACAGCTAATGGTATTAAACGAGGAAGAATGGTTGTAGATAACCGGGGGGGGGGGGGGGGGGGGGGTGCTGGGCGCAGTGGATATGAGGTCACTGGCTGGGATGTGACGCGAAATAGGATTCCATTTTCTGGTGAATGAATGACCACTGCCAATCTCATCCGACAGACTCAAAATATTGGTGGTGTGATCGCCTCTCCCCTCTGTCTGCGTCACATGATTTGACATACATTTACCAAAAATGGCTATGAACATGATGAAAAGGGGAATCATGGATTTTTGTAAAATTACGGTCAATTAATGAGATAGCAATTTTTCGCGTGCTACGCGCGCATGACCTCGTTTAGGCCAAACATGTAGGCCTACCTCAATCATGCATGGCAAGGCAACATTTTTTCATCTGTGTACTTTTGAGCATCATAATTCCATGATTCCTATGGTCAAATGAACCGACAGTGCCAATCTCAACAGACACGACGTCAATATTGGGGGGGGGGGGTCACCCCCCTCGCCCCCCTCTGGCTAGGTAATGCTTGATTTCTTGTTAAAATACTACATGCTAACAGCTAATGGTATTAAAGGAGGAAGAATGGTTGTAGATAACACGGGGGGGGGGGGGGGGGGGGGGGGGGGTGCTGGGCGCAGTGGATATGAGGTCACTGGCTGGGATGTGACACGAAATAGGGTTCCATTTTCTGGTGAATGAATGACCACTGCCAATCTCATCCGACAGACTCAAAATATTGGTGGTGTGATCGCCTCTCCCCTCTGTCTGCGTCACATGATTTGACATACATTTACCAAAAATGGCTATGAACATGATGAAAAGGGGAATCATGGATTTTTGTAAAATGACGGTCAATTAATGAGATAGCAATTTTTCGCGTGCTACGCGCGCGCGCATGACCTCGTTTAGGCCAAACATGTAGGCCTACCTCAATCATGCATGGCAAGGCAACATAAGTGTAAAAGCGCAAATTTTATTTTTTAGTCGGTAAAGTATTGTCGGTTCACCTTTATGTCTCGCCTAACATTACGCAACTGGGTCTTTCAGACCAATAGTAAGCTAATTTGAGATAATTTTGACATTAAAAGTCAGCATTTGCGATTGGTTGTGGAACAAAATGGGTGCGGGGCTGAAGCTGACTGAGAGGATGAGGAGGGTCGTGACTGATGGGGGGGGGGGGGGGGGGGCTTCCCCTACCTGACAGTACAGGCTAAACCATTTCTAAATAATGAACTGCAAATGAATTTCTAATTCTGTGCATTATTTAGACCGAAAAAAGCGTCAAATTGACTAGGAATGTAAGAGTTATATTAAACCCTTTTTAGTTGGTGTAGGCCTATTATCATGATTATAGTACCCCACCGTGACAAAGAAGAAGTAACTCCATATTTCCAAATCTGAGTTACTTGCTTGAATACAATAACAATATTTTTCAATTTAGTAATTAAACGTTGAAAATATTCCCACTAAGCATTTGCTTCCTTTAAATGTGTATACGCAAAGCAATAGGACATCCTATGAAAAACCATGCCAAAAATAAGCAATTGCCTTTTGCTGGTGAAGAGGGGCACACTAGATGAACTGTCGCCAGGTACTGATAATCATCTTCCCATCAGGGATAGCACTGGATCAAAAATGTGAGAGGTCCCATGACATTTTTCAGGACCCCGTAGGACTTCAAAAAACAAATTTAAGGGGTCCCCCAAGAAATTGAGGGGTCCTGAAGTTTGGGTATTTGAAAATTTTACTTTTTTACGGGCAGTTTTAATGAATTTATATTGTGAGCAAAGGATGGATATGTAATTAAGGTTTCCATTTCCATACATCGTCAAATTTAAGGGGTCCCTTCAATTTTGATCGGGACCCGCAAGTCTTTCCAATTTGAAACCTGACGCGTCACTATTAGAAAGTGAGAGGTCTAGGACGCGCAGACGCGTCAGAATGCGACCCCTGCTTCCCATGTAAGGAGAGTCATTTAGCCTGTTTGCCTGGTCGTATTTTAAAAGATTCTTCCATGGAAACTGGCCTGCATATTCCATAATTTTGACAGTAAAAGACATGTATGCATCAATTGTACCCCTTCACCAGCACATGCCTCATGAGCTAATTTGCCACCTTCCAACAAAAAATACATGATGCGAATGTTTGCAACATTCCATTCCGAAATTAACACTGAGTCTAGTATTCTGGAATTCGTTTTTGCTTCATCGGCAACAGTTTCAAAATCTAGAAAGTCCACAATTCGTAGTCATGGTAGTGGGTTCTTACCAGTACGTTTCTGTGGTTGAGTAGTCAGGAAATTCTGCGCCAACAATGTTCCATGGTTTGCATTAAGTCATGTGGTTGGGCGCGTGTTTGATCCTGCTGATCCCCTTGCTCCTGTTGCTGCTGTAACTCTAGTCTGAGTTTGGCGTTTTTTGTGCCTTAAAAGTGCCAAATGCCCGGGGGGGGGGGGGGGGGGGGGGGTTACTTTCGCCAAAATCGTACATGGATGTGCCTGCCGGACTTCGAAAATTTGACTTTCTCTATACCCATTTTCGGGCCAATTTCCCACCCATCAATATACCAATTTTGTTGAAAATACCCCATCGCTATACCATTTTTTGCAAAAAAAGCACCCCAAAAGGCAGGCACATATACGTATACCATCTCAATGTGAGAACCTCCCGGGTCCAAATGCATCTGTTCATTTTCATCCTCAAGGCGTCGTCGTTGATATACTAACTACCATACATCTGAAACCGTTAATTTAATGCAAAAAGGGGCAATCAAAATGTGTAGGGGGCAAGAAGAAAAAAGATACGTGCATACAGTGCAACTAACTGGCCATAAACTTCCCCGAACAGACAAGCCATGTGATTAGGCCATAATTTAAAATGTGTTATATAGTTTTATACTTTCATACTTTTAAGATGTATATAAGTCGGCCTAAGTGTCTGGCAATCGGAAAACTTGAAAGTCGAACCAAAAATATATATATTTATAGGAAATACATGAAGATTAGTGAAAACACTTATAAAAAATGATTTTACCTATAATTTTGTAACCAGGGAAGATAAAAGTACACTGATTTCAAATGATGGATATGGCCGATTGAACACTTTTTTGAAAAGTTATCTCGTTTTGGAAAAATAAGCAAAACAGTCCCATTTTTTTAGTTACTTTGCTTAAATGCCTATGTATCTTTCATCTGTAATTGAAAAGGTAAATAGGCAATTGCATTTAAAAGCTGAAACATCAAGGAAAACTGTGTATTGATCAGAAGGTTAATACCTTGTTCGGTTCTTTAGATAAAACAAAAAGAGTGAATATGTGCCATTTGACCTTGGCGGCCATTTTGTTGATTTTCCCCCCAAAATAAGAATGTTTAATTTCGGCATAACTGAACAATTATCAGAATTCTAATCAATACAACACTTTCCTCCGAAGTTTTAGCTTTCAATTGCAATTGCCTATTTACCTTTCCAGTTACAGATAAAAGAAACATAAGCATTAAGCAAATTAACTCAAAATTACCATTTTGCTTATTTTTCAAAAACCATATAATTTGTCAAAAAAGTGCTCATCAGAATTATCAGCCAAATATAATGTACACCTTATTTGAAATCAGTGTACATTTATCTTTCATGGTTTCAAAAGTATAGGTAAAATCATGTTTTTTATGTTTTTTCATTAATTTTCATGTATTTCCTATACATATTGATATTTTTGTCTAATATTCAAGTTTTTATATTGCCAGACCTTAACTTCATATATATTAAAACTATGAGACTTGTGCTATATAACAAATTAAAACTATGACCTAATCACTTATCTGTTCGGAAAGTTTATGGTCTGTTGCACTGTAGCGCGCACATTTATTGTGATATTTTACGCTAAAATTGTCAAATTTGGTTTAGTCTAATTCTAACTAATTTTGTATGAAAATGCGCGCTTTTCGCGAAAAATGTAGCTGTTTTATGCTAAAGTTGTCAACATTTGGTATAGTTTAACCTAATTTGTTAAAAAAATGCGGGCGAAGCGCGGAAAAAATGACATACCTATTTCATAATGTGTATAGTTAATTCTATTTTTTACTTATTGCATTGTTGTTGTTATTTTTGCATGATGGTTTTTAATACGTACAGCGCTTTGGTCTGTTCTGGAAAAGCGCTTCATAAATCTGTATAATAATAATAATAATAGAGTCGACATTCAATTCAACAAGAATGTCTTGATGAAAGCTGTCCTGACAAGTATTTCTTTTAAAAGGGATGGTCACTGTCCTGACAAAATGTAATATTGCTGTTAATTTTGCTATCTTCAGTAGATAGCAGGTATCCATACATGACAATTTCCACTCACAAATAATTATAACAACATGGAAATAATATTAAAATGATCACAAAATGTTTCACACGATTCAAGGTAACTATTCCAGTACTTTTTAAGCACAATATTAATTGCATAAAGTACACTTTCAAAGATATATCTTAGCATAAAGAATTACACCAAAGGTCATTAGTTTACTATTCATAGGACTTGAAATATTTATTTACGTATATTTAATCAGATGGACTTTGTCATTTTTTGAGGATTTCCACATTGCGAATTGAATTCTTGCGAACATTTTCAGGAACCTGATGATCAAATATGTAATCAAATAAAATAAACCTCTGATTTTCCATCAGCTGATAAAATGTGTGGAGTGTCATTTTAAGAACATGATTAATAAAATATAGAGGTTCAACGTTGACAAAAATCATTTTTTAGCTCAAAATGGAATTTCGTGGCAGGTTTTCGAATACTTTTGGAGAACTTCGAAGGATGTTAGCACCAGAATGCATTGCTCGATTAACATGATTTTCGCACCAAATTAAATTAAATCGTTTGATAAGATCCTTAAATTAGAATCCTCATGTTATCCACTTTTATTTACATTTTATTTCAACACTCTATCCAATAAGAATGTCCAATTTGTATCAAGTCAAAAGTGTAACAAATTAATGTTGTATGGCATCATCTAGTTGATTCTATAAACCATCACCTTGTCAAAAGCAGACACTAATAACCGGTTGGTTTCTTTAGCGAATGTGACACCTTTTGATCTTCCTCCAACATCAATCGATCCTATGTATTCACCTGATACAGAGAAGCAACATATTTCATTGCTAACGAAGTTGCTTATGAATATAATGTCCTTATAACAGCACACTCCAATAGGGTACCAATTATTGGTACTATGCCACAACATTGGTGATGGTCGTCTGATATCATGTAATAGCTGTCCTGTGCTATCTACAATATTCACTGCATGTTTCCCTATGTCACTTATGATGATTGTATTCTGTGAGGTCACTGCCAGGTAGTGTGGTGCAATCCCTACCTTGATGCTTGCAATGTGAGACCCATCCTCTCTATGCTTGCTTATATAGTTCGTAGGATACATTGACCCTACTAGTAGCTGTCCTTTACCATCCATTTCCAGTCCATATAGCTTTGTTCTCTCAGTATCTGATGGTTTGTTGTCAGGTGAAACTGTCACCCATCTAGCTTTCCCATCCATTCCGAATCCATATAGGCGTGTGACAGTATCCGATGGTTCATAGTCAGGTGATACTGTCACCCATCTACCTTTATACACACCCAGCACATCATATATTTTCACATATTGTGTTTGATCTGTTACAAAGTAGTTACCTGTAGAGCTGGAGCTTATGACATCCCATGGCATTGATGGCTTTGATCTTCTCAAACCTTGTGTTGTATCGAGGCTATGCTTGTATACACCTTCACTACTGTAGATATTTACTTTTGAATCCAAGTTGAAATCTGCTACACCCACATCTCCATTGCTATTCCATGTAATTGCTCCAGCACCAGACAGCTTACCAGGTCCAACCTGATCACCAAACTCCATTTCAAGCACCCACGGACCATCAACAAATTGTCTTTTTTCATACAATGGTAGCTGAAAGATATCAATTTGTTTTAAAGATAGTCCTTATTAATCATGTTTAATCATATTGTTACAGGATAAGCCAAACCCAGAAATACAGTCTCCATTTGATTAGTGAGTGGTGGGTTTCTGATACAGAATTGCTTATGCTCCCAGTTGAATTCCATACAACACAATGTGGTGTTTATAACTGCACAATTTATAACAAAGTAAAAACTTCTCAAAATGCATACAACACTTATAAATGCACCCCTTGCACATACTTTAACTATTACAGGTCATCATTTCTTTTAAATATTTGGTATCAAATTATTTTGGATTAAAAAAGAAAAGGGTTTTCTTATTTGATCTTATTGAAACATTTTGAGGAAAAATATGTGAGAATAATAAAAAAAAAAATTGTTTGTAAGGCAAAAAAAGAGAAAATTTTTTGTTTCCAGTAGGCCTAAGCCTTATGGTAACATTTATAGTTACTAAGCAAAATATCCATCAATCATTTGAAGAACTGTTTGAACATTTTTTTTCGGGATAAACAAAAAAAAGTTACTACTAAGATGTATCAGTTTTCACCGATCGTACCAGAAATGTGTGTGTGTCACAACTTAGCTAATTTGTGTTATGTGTGTTGATTAAATATAATCTGAGATGCTTTTTGACAAAATTGAAATTGTCAGAAGAAATTAATTTAGATAACTGAGAACTTTACTTTATTTAAAACGTTTAGAGAAATTGGCAACTCACCATAGACAATATCTGTTCAACAGTAGGCCTCTCTTTATAGTCTGCATGCCAACATTGTCGTATTAGATCAGCAAGCATATCGGGACAGTCGCTTGGTATTGGTGGTCTCTCTTTATTATCACATATTCTCTGTCTGATATTACTTCGATCTTCATCAAATGGAACCTTTGTTGTACATAGCTCCCATGTCACAACGCCATATGAGTAGATGTCTAATGAAGGGGACAGAATGCCATCACGCATTAGTTCTGGGGCCATCCATACAAGCGTTCCACTGTCTGTTGCCTTTGTTATGGTCTCATCAATGGTCCTAGCAATGCCAAAATCAGCTAGTTTCAAGACGTCTCCATCAGCTATCAAATAATTATCAGATTTGATATCTTTATGAACAATCTTCTTCTGCTTCAAATATTGAATTGGCTTAGCTGCTTGTCGGGCAAAATCTACTATCTGCTCTGTTGAAAGGCATTCCCCTCTAGATTTCAGCTCATCCAGGTAGGACCGAAGTGAACCTTTACAAAGTTCCAGTACAAGATACAGCTCTAATTTTTCATCTACAACTCCAAGAAGCTTAACAATATTCGGATGATCAAGACCAGCTAGAACATGCACTTCATGTGGGTCAATGTTATTAACTCTTTTGGCTGCTACATCCTTCCCATTCCATCTTGCTTTGAATACTGCTGCAGATGCTCCTACCCCAATACGTTTCACTAACTCCAAGTCTTCTCTCTTGATTTTCACATATGCCATATTGGTTGGCCATTGGATTCTATTGAATGAAAAAGAATTATTACCCATAAAAATAAATATGTTTTGCTTATAAGAACGTAACATGGGGGAATTCACAACACCATGAGTCTTATGGCAAATATATGATTTGAAGATAAACCTTTGTTCACAGCGCAGGATAATAATGACCTCTACGCCAGCTGCTTGTTTATTGAAAAGAACACATTGGTCCGGTGTACCTGATTCCTTTCCAGGGTCAGATTGCTCGAGGTTCTTGCTCTGAATCATAAATCAGATAAACTGAATACTCATTAAAGACCAGGGTTCTCCAGCACAGACCTCTTAGTTCCTCGTACTTGAAGTGAAGATCTTGGGGATCTTCATTGGTTCAAGAGCAGTGGCTGCACCAGCATCATAATCTTTTTCTTCTTTTTTTTTTGGGGGGGGGGGGGGGAGGGGGGATTTCTTTTTAGGGGGGTATGAAGAAAAGAGAAGACGACGCGTGCTATGCGCGTACATCTTTTAGGTATCTTATGCTAAAATGTTCAAATGTTGTCTAATCTAATTTTAACTAGTTTGGTAAGAAAATGCGCGCAAAGCGCGCCAAAAATGGCCATTTTAAGCTAAAATTGTCATATTTTGTCTAATTTTAACTAGTTTTTGTTTTTTGGGGGGGGGGGGCGAATTGGGGGGGGGGGGGCATTATTTGTTAAAGGTGTTAAAGGGGAGGGGAATGCCCCCTTCCCCCCAGAGCAAAACAGCCTTCACTCATCAAAGGTTGGGACCGGTACTAATTACGGAAGTTCTTTGACATAAGTCTGATATTACATTTTTAAAATGAGACCATAAGTTCGTGGCATTAATTGTTAATGAAAGGTGTAACAATGCCTGAGAATTCCAGGTTTTTATTATGAACCACTGTGCTGCTTTGAACCAGATGATCCGTTTTCTCTCAAAACAACCAACCAACCGCTATTATAGCACTCATGCTTTTGGGTGTGTTTGATATTTTATGTATATGACAGTCTTATACACTTTTCTAATTTGAGGGAATATCGGTAGTGCTCATTTGGCAGATCGCACAATATGTTAAATATTATTATTAACTCAATCTAAATGCTGAATGGAAACTGCTTATCCACAACATAGTATGTGCACCAACATGTCATTAATTAATTAATTACTACAACTTAAATCAGAACCTCTATATATTATCTTGACATTTCTTACTCTTTTTTATGTTAAGCCATAATTTTACAATTAATCAATTACCTTACCTTATACACTCATCATATCTACATAGCGATGACTAACAACTAAAATGGCGCTGGTTGGTTGGGAAAATATGAACAAATAATTACGTATACTGCTACAGGACGCTCACATAGTACCTGTAATCTTAACAGGGGTGCTACTCACATTTAATAATGGGTAATAATGGATATTAACAACTAATGGATATTCGATAATGCATAAATACAAAAAAAACATGCCAATCAGTTTTGATGTATCAGTTCTTTCAAATTCAAGTACACTTTGCCAAATAAGGTATTTGTTTGCAACAATGATGACATACTATTGAGTTCAAAATGTTTAAACATTTCAAGGAGTAGATCTAAATTTTGATAATCAATCTTAACGACCCATTGTTGGTAACTTGATATCATTTTAATATGCAGCCATTTCAGTCATCAGTGAAAATGAACCCCCCTTTTCCCGTGTCATTTAGAACAAGTAATATATGATGTGGGATGGGCACCCACAGGCATAGGTCTCATGCCTGTTTGCTCAATAATAAGCAAATGTAAATATTCAGATCAAAGTACACTATATGATATGATAACATATTCCATATACACCTATAAAAAAGAACATATCCACTTGTATTGTACAATCAAAATTATGAACAGAAAAGTATCAGAAAGGTGCTACTAGCATACAACACCTGAGATAAAGCTTTTAATATGACCACGCCATTGTTACCCCCAACAAAGATTAGATTTAATTTATTTTCTATAATCAACTACGGTATACCAAACATATACAGATTGTAACAAAAAAAAGTTATACAATCGCGATTTTATTTTTAATTTAATGTTAAAATCATGCAATGTCAAAATCTTTTACACTATGTGTTAAGTGTTGTTTTGGCTACCAGAATCATTTTATTTTGTCTTTTTATCTACTTGCGTTTAAAATTTATGACTAATCTACTAAGTCGTCTATAAATCGGGTTGGGCCACTTTCACAATATCATACAATCTTATATCTTGTATAAATTAAATGGTTAGGGTATCATGCAAGGAACATTAAAGAGAACGATATTATTCTTTTTTCAAATAGTTTTATTTCATTTGAATAAATAAATTCATAAAATAAATAAATAATATTTGTAAAGACCTAACCTTCTTTGTAATACTTTTAACCACTTGAAATGAACCATTGTTGTCTATCAAGAGCGCTCTACTGCTATGTTCCTGGTTCGATTCCATTCATATTCATCCCAGTGGTTTTACTTTACCATTGATTAAACCAAAGTGGCCCAGGTGATTTCATGACTACTTTAGACAATTGATCATATCTCTGCTTACCGACCATCGATTGTCATGAAACAAAGCTTATTCGAAAGCTAAGAAAATTCCCCTTGCACGCCATTAAAACTCAAAATAGAAATTATACGGAAAAAGTTTTTAATATTTTTTTCAAAACTGTATAACTTTTTTTTGTTACAGCCTGTAGTATCACCAGTGTCCATGATATGCATTTATTTCAATGTCAATCCATGGATCAGATACGTCATTTTGTATTAGCATGCAAGTGTATCTGTGTTGGTAGAATTAAGCAAATTGAACTTTTTGGGACACGTGACTTTTGATACACGTGACATCCCTTGACCATTTATCTTGAATGCAGGATAACAAAACAAGAAATGCTAGAGAATGAAATCACACTTTTCATCGTGTGGTATTGGTAATTTTAGACTGATCGCTTCCTAATAATTCATTTGAATAATAAGTAATTATACAACGTTGTTGTAATTTAATCTAGGCTAGAGCACTTACATCTTGACAACCTATGATATTTGATATCAGCAATAATAATAATATGAATAATAATAGGCTAATACTAACACTAATAATAATCATAATAATAGTTATAATTAAATATATATCGATGAAATTAATAATACAAGTATGACCATTTGAATTTACAATAACATTGACACGCGATGGTTTTCCCCTTGTAGTACATGGTGTTAGATGTGTCTGACTAGTCGAGGCATGTCTTGGTGAATGTGTGCTCTGCGAAGACCTACAACGAACGAGTCTGACTAGAAGAGGTCTTTCATGGTGTAGACGTTTGTGTTATTGCAGCTCTAAGATCAAGCAGCTTTCCTCTCCATAGGAGCACTGCTTCCCGTGTGCAGATAAACACAATAAGAATATACACTCCTTGGAGTGAGTTCAATATTATGTACACGTACCAGATCGCTCCTACATCCACGGGAAATCTGTAAAATATCAACACATCAAACCATTATGGCGCTGTTTACTTTATTCTTAATGTGTTCTAAAAAACACCTATAATGCATTGGGCGTCCAAATAAGTACACCATGTTTCCCTATCACGTCAATATTACGCGGGGTATTTATTTGTGCGTCCAACCTTGGTTTTGTAATGTCTTGTTTTATGTTCAACTGCTGTCCATTCTTATCATGTCGAATAAATCCAATGCCAAAATGTATCTTAAAATAACAACACAACTAGAGTGACACAGTAGTGTAAGTGTAGGTCACCACCGTTGTTCATATACCGTATTACATTTTCAGAGAACAACTGATCCAAATTTAAGGTTCTCCAATCCACAAGTACATTTCTTCAAATTTCATGAATATAGCCTCTGTACTGTGCAGGATAGATCCCCATATTTGTGTTTTTTTCATCAATGAATTTTGTTTATTTTGTACCCAACTATATATCTATCCATCTACCTCTCATTATGTGTGGGGCCATTGGTTATATATAGTGATTTAGGGACCGACATTCTCCAAACCTGCATGTCCGTCAGTAGTTGTCCTGATCAGGCAGACGAAACTCTTTTGTGTAGGTACGTATGATTTAAATACCTACCCTTATATAGACAATCAGTTCTTCTGTAGATCGCTTCAATGGTGACCTCAGTTCCCGTACGTGTGCACAATATTTCTTGGCAGCTCTTATCCCGACTACAGTACGACAGAACATTATGCAGTTTACAAACAAAAGAAGGGCAACAGGTGCGCCAAAGGTTATGAGATTTGCTGTTCCATCACTAATCCAGCAAAATCTCCCATCGTGTGTACTGCCGTATTGAAATCGAACATATGTGCAATTGCAAATATGTATAGCAATACACGGTATGACGACCAAGAGTGGCGTTCCCCAACCATATATTGTATTCAGAACCATAGACGTTTTGCTGCTTCTTCTTTTCTGCAACGTTCTTGGATTACCAAATGTTCGGTTAAGATCATACGCTAATGCATTCATCCAAGAGAAATATGCTAACCAATGGTAATGTGCTAATATAGCAATAATAGAACAGACGGTTTCACTTTGTGCTTGAGTCTCACCAAATAATAACAAGAATTGTCCCAAGAAAAGTGCTATTGCGAGATTGATAACAAACCAGGTAGCTCGACGACGTAAACATTCAAACATCGCGTATGTGAACAAAGTTAATAAGATAGCTATCATAGAAAGTACATTCCCGATAAGGTTAATGATCATCTGAGGTCTCGAATATTTAGAGAGCATCCTATTTGTGAAGGAACTATTAAAGTAACAAACGGATATTTTGCCATCTGAGACTACCGTGTAGTCTGAATAGTTAAAGATGCGCCCATCTGGTAAGTATCGGATACTTCCATTTGTAAAAGGTATAGTTTTAAGAAAGGAAAACTCTATGGTAACCAGAGGGCACGGTGCTGTGATATCACTAGAATAACATAGCTTGAAATATTTCACATATCCAGAGGAAGAGTTTCGACTTTGATAGAGGACGCGATATATTTCATTAGCATTGTATCCTTCGTCAGTGTTGTTACCAAACACACGATTGCTGTCATTTAGAGTTATGATGAAAAATTCATCCTCTAAAAGCCATTCTTTATCACAAAATGTTTGCAATTCTGATGCCAAGCAGCCACTCATAATTTCAAATGTTTGTAAAGTACCATAATTTAGAGCTGTCGATGTCCATAGAATTGAGTTATCTAAAATGTTTTGAATGTCAGTTAGTACATCTGAACCATTACTCAAAATATACGTTCCGGAGAAATGCAATGTTTGTTCATTGTCTTCAAAGCATTTAAGTAAAGGTTTGTTGTCAAACAATATGTCGTGAAATAAGCGTGAGAACATGTCATTAGTAGCATTTAGTAAGCCTGCATCATTACAAGATCCATTAGTTACGGTAGCCGTCACAGTAATCGTAATATTACCTCCATTTATGTCACAAACAGAATAATCAGGAACACAAATATTACGTAGAAGTAGAAATCCTCTCGGACATATTATGTCAAATATCCATTCAAAAACGTAAGAGGCCTGTGTTTCAAACAACACTCTATGCTCTGACGGTCCAAACCGGGGTTCAACAACATGACTTGGTTTGTGACTCCCCACACATACAGACAATTCCATAATTTCAACATATATTTGTTCACTGCATATCAATGCGGGTTTTTGAATATATGTCCATCCTTCACAATTATTGCCGTGTAATTCGTACACATATCTTGGGGATTGTCATAACTGTCAGAACACGTAGAAATCAAATCTGGTTTGCATTCTCTAGCTGACGTTGGAGGTAAATAAGTTATTGTGCATTCATTACCTAGTTGTACATGTTGACTAATATCTGACCGGTTGCTTGATCTGTTTGAAACGATAGTATCACATGTGTGTCGTGCATACCACGCTGATATGTTGAATGTATCATGACATATTGCGCAATATACATTTCTGTAACTGATTCCCATGGTATCTGTAACGGGTACAGTGACAAGATCATCCTCACTAGCATATAACAAAGGATACTCGCACTTTTTACTAAGCATTCCGAAGTCTTTCTCACACTTGGTAATCATGTAATAATCGCGTCTAGTAAGCGTATTTATCGATGATACACATTCACTATCTTCTGCCCTTATAGTATGGTAATCAATATAGTCCATCTGTAGAATGTTGTGTTGTTCCATGTCACATGCATTCTTGTAATCTATACAACAGTCATTAAAGACAAGACAGAAGGCATCACAACGGCAGTATCGATTATGTCGGCTTTCACAACTATTGCATAGATGTTGCTCAGTGCATATCGGTACCGTAACATTGTTCAAAGTTAGCAGTGTAGAATGTTATTCAAATTCAACTACTGATTATACGTACAAACGGTGTTTGGAACTATGTTTAAGGGAAGTGTCAACCCTTTTTGGCGCCAAATTTATCAAGCACTGTAACTTTTAAACTAATAATGTAATGTACATAAAAGTATACAATTTTACAAATGAAATGAGTCGGAGAATCCATTTTTGGTATTAAATTTCCCCCAAAATAGTGATTTCTACATTTTTGCCCAAATATCACTTTTTTGGCGCCAACAATTTTCAGACAATCTAACAAAATCAGTTTTTGATTTAAAATATCAAATTTTCACCAAAATCATCTAAAGTCAATTATCTAGGAAGCACTTTTTTTTTTTGCTTAACATTTTTTAGTTTTGAAAATATTGACCAAAAAGTGTCAACAAAATGTTTTTTTTAATCTCAAAAATCACATTTCTACATACAGTTAAGCCCACAATTATTCATACCCCTTGACAAATATGAGTTGCTTGCGTTTTTCTCATATCTATACCAGTTGGAGTGGTGGAACTTTTGCTTTACTCTAAAGACAATTAGTTTGCAAGTACAAATCAATATATCTGAGCTCAACATGTTTTGCATAACAATAGAATTGAACAAGAATTGTGTTTTTATGCCTGTCCAAAATTATTCATACCCCATACCAAGTCTCGGAATTGAGACCACTTTTTGTGATAATAAACATGTTTTTGACATTCCAAACATTTTTTATATTGTGTGATAGGCTTTTATATTGTTATGTAAATATTCCATGATGTGTGCATACGATGTGGATGCATTACTGATGTGTCCTATTGAATGTACAGTGAGGGATATTAGAGGACAACACTCTAGCTCTTTGACAGCATGGCAAACAAGATCAAATACATTTGTGTGTGCATATTGTGAATGCTCACAAAGAGGGGAAAGGCTACAGAGCTATTTCGAAACAATTCCAAGTGCAAGAATCCACCATACAAAGCATAATTAGGAAGAACAAGACGTTCAACTCACTAAAAAAACATTGAAGGATGCAGTCGGAAGCCAGCGGTGTCCCCTTGTTTGGCAAGAAAAGTATTGCGAAAGGCCAACAACAATCCACAGATCACCATCAATGCTCTCGTGAACAACCTTGGCAATTATTGGACCAAGATATAATGGCAGACACTCCAACATATATTGCACATGAGAGCTCTCCATGGAAGCCGACCAAGACAGACTCTACTCCTTAAAAGAGACACAGAGAAACTTGTCTTGCACCTTAGACAACCCTAACACTGAAGACCAAAAACTAGGATCTTTGTCCAGAAGTGTTCTTGCAAATGCTAGATGAGTTTCTCTTTGTCTCTTTTCAGGAGTAGAGTCTTTCTTGGTCGGAGTCCATGGAGAACTCTTTTGTACTATGTCTGCTGGAGTGTCTGTCTTAATACATTGGTCCAAGACTCACCAAGGTTGTTTAAGAGAGCATTGACGGTGATATGTGGATTGTTGTTGGCCTTTCACCATACTTTTCTTGTCAAACAAGGGGACACTGTTGGCTTCCGACCGTATTCTTCAAGGTTTTTAACTGATTTGAACTGATTTGAACTGTCTTGTTCTTCGTAATTATGCTTTATATTGTGGAATTGGCACTTGAAATTGCTTCGAAATAGCGTTGTAGCCTTTACCCTCTTTGTGAGCATTCACAATGCACAAAGAAAGGTCCTCACTGAGTTATTTGATCTCATTTGCCATGCTGTCAAGGAGCTAGAGTGTTGTCCTATAATATCCCTCACTGTACCTTCAATAGGACACATTTGTAATGCATTATCATTGTATACACACATCATGGAATAATTGCATAACAATATAAAAGCCTATCACACAATATAAAGAATGTTTGGAATGTCAAAAACATGTGTATTATCACAAAAAGTGGCGTCAAACCTGAGACTTGGTATGGGGTATGAATAATTTTGGACAGGCATAAAAACACAATTCTTGTTCAATTCTATTGTTATGCAAAATATGTTGAGCCCAAATATATTGATTTGTACTTGCAAACTAATTATCTTTAGTGTAAAGTGAAGGTTCCACCACTCCAGCTGGTATAGATATGAGAAAATCGCAAAAAACTCATTTTTTTCAAGGGGTATGAATAATTGTGGGCTTAACTGTATATGAAGGTTTTTAAATCAACTTTACATAATTGAAGGTTTTAAATCAACTGTACATATTTGAAGGTTTTTAATTAGTTATCATTGTCTTCGTTTCTAATATAAATCGATAAATAATAAATGTTATTTTAAGGCAAGAATTTTATTTAAAGGCAAGCTATATAACAATTGCCTTACCTTCTGCAGATGAATTTCGCCCGGCATCTCCGTATTGCATAGAATAGTAATTGGATGAGACTAGTATAGCATCAGATAAAATCAGTGTCATGCATGCAATGACTAGCAATATCATTTGTAGAACATCCATCATTGTCATCGATTTAGTATTCTTTAGACATGATTCCATCGTGACGAAGAAAAGACTCGCATGTCGTCTTGTGGTTCGAAACCAAAATGATGCTGACAACTTGTGATATATTTAGCATTTATGAATTGTTAGATAATCTACTAATGGATCAGATATCCAATTAAAGTATTGCCTTGGATAATATTACAACATCAACAGCAGGTTGTTGATAACGATATTGATATATTTATATATTAAAAGTAATATGGGAGAAGCCACATTGTAACCACCACCACCGTCTGTTTCTAATTGGGACTTTTGAAGAACGACGTGTATATACTCACAGTGACAGATTGAAATAAAGTGTAGTCTATTATAGTTCAGCCAATATAATGATCAACTCGTTACCTCGTTACTTGGAATTAAAATACTGCGTGCAGTTAAACTTGTTGAATGATACACAAACAGTTTGGCTCTTTTTGAACAATTTATTAAAAATTAGTAGTCACCTACGACGTATATAGTGCCGTCATTTGTTCTTTTATGTCCAGTGTCAACTAGTCGACGTTAAAGACCTTGTGTTATTTTTATTTCACTGTCACACAATCGAGCAACACCCTCTGATACTTCGCCTTGCCGAAAACCGCTCCCATCCGAGAACCGCCCAATACAAGGTCTACTGACATTCGATCTACGGCAGAACAGTGCTTTAAGCACACTAGGGACGATGCTTTTGATGCATAATTGATGTTACGATAGTATCATACCCCTTCATAACGCGCTAATATTGACTTTGTCTCCTGTATATTTAGAAACACGTGAAGGTGATATCTCTATATCTGTGTAGGAGTTTATAGTTCATCGTAAAAAACGATTGTTCGGACGTATAATGGCTTTTTACTACGCGATATTGAAAGATAGAAATAGCATGGAAATAGTCACATATGCGGATATGTAGCTATATCTCTGAGGACAATATTTTGGGCGAGGACCTATGTCAAGGCTTACTCCTAAAACTGCAATTTTAGACCGAACGGCGGCTATCCAGTGCTAGAAAATCGCCATTTTGAATTATTTCAAGGTAAGATCAGAGGATGGGGAGCAGTCACAGTGAGTGAGCCCTCCATCGGTACATAAAATGGTCTAACTTCAGTAGACTAAGTGTCCATATGCACAGCTCAGTGCTTCATTTTTACAATTGTGGTGCATTCCATTAAAGCAATCGTTATCAATAATTTAGCTTCATATCTATTTATCTATTCAGGTATATTTGTCCTTGGGGGTCTTACCATTTTCTTATTGCTTTGCTGTGGCAATTTTATTGAAAGACGGAATCATTAGGCTAAATTTTGCTTGAAACCTTTAAAAATATTGAGAGCTGTCACAGAAAAAAAACATTCGTTACTGGGTGATCTTACAAGGGAGTGCTCGAACAGAAAACAGACGCTACTAAGTGGCCATCAAATGGAGCGCTCGAACACGAAAACTCACATTGTCTGTGAATCGGATACCTGATTGATTTGAAATAATATTTTGTATCTTATTTTGAGTGATCCAATGAGACCTAAAGTACACTTTATCCGAGTTTTGGAACAGGAAAATGTACTTTATGAACTGATATTTTAAGGGAAGTGATCATTAAAATAGAAGCTAGAGTAAGAAACAACGTTATAGAATGGTGTTTAAAGGGAGCGCTAGAACATGCAACGTCACATTGCGGGGTGAGTGGTATGCTTTTTAGCTAGCTATTAAGGGGGCGCTAGGGAAACAGGGAAACGATGATTACTGGTGGTCTTTAATGGGAGTGTGTGATTGATGCATGTCTGGGAGTAGGGGAGGGCGGGGCTAGTCCGCCCTCTAATTTTCAGGCTTGCCTAGCGGACTCATTTTACAAGTTAGAAGGCTATCCTACTTCCAAATGAAAGCTACGTTTCTTAGCTACATACCCCATAGTTTCAGCACTCTAGAACTTTTAGTAAATGCAGGAGTAAGGAAAATAACCAACAGGGCGGACTTTTTGTTGTTGTTGTTGTTGTTGTTGTTGTTGTTTGTTTTTTGTTTTCACTTTCTCATTCTATTTATTTTTCATTTCTTTACATTATATACATAGTTATATAACATAATAACAATATATTAAACATACTGGTATCAATAAGTATGACCCTACCAGCGAACAGCATGTACCAACAATTACCATTAGCATGAAGATAGATGGCTAATGATCATCAACGGCACATGATTTTCGCAGGTGAGTTGACAAGCAAAGTAATATATAATATGGGCTGTCATGTACATGTGTTTTACGAATATGTACATATGTTTTAAGAATATCAGAACCTACTATTTACTCTGTGCTATCTAGGCTTTTGCCAATCTTATGCCACATATTTTCACTATGTCTCAATATACTAATTCTCCATCTTAATTCGTACAGAAACCATTTAAATGCATCAACGTTTTTATTATCAGTGATCTTGATATGTCTGGATCTATATAGAGTGAACGACGCCAGACTAAGCATTCTATTTAGCATTACATTCAATACATTTTGATTAGCTGGTTTATAACCAAGTACAATGATTTTTAACGATATCTCTGGACATGGAATATTGTTAGAAATAATAAATCTTTTAAAATGAACCCAAAAGCTTTTTGACAAAGGGCAGGCAACAAATGAATGTAGATAATCATCTGTCGTGTTGCACTGAAAACAATTGGGTGAGTTCACCTTATTCCATTTATATAAGTTTGCTTTGGTAGCGATGATTCTATACAATAATTTGTAATTGAACTCTGCCAATTTTCTCTCTTTTTCAAGAATAGTTTTCATAGTCCAAATATCGTCCCATTTTGGTGACGTTGACAGTTCCTGTGCCCATCTGTTCTGAATTATTGGCACGACTGTACATTTTTTAACTACATGAACGTAAACATACCTTGATTGCCAATACAATATATTTACACGTTTTTTAGTTACATATATACACGAGGTTCTTAAACGAGTACTTATTTCAATAGGCATATTGTTGGTGTTTAATAAAGCAAACCAATTCTTTGGAATTGATTTGAAAATAATAA
Organism: Ophiura sarsii; assembly: GCA_035610835.1. Lineage (NCBI taxonomy): Eukaryota > Metazoa > Echinodermata > Ophiuroidea > Amphilepidida > Ophiuridae > Ophiura > Ophiura sarsii. Next base: position 96,831,246 of record CM069442.1, read on the forward strand.
ATAGCTCTGCAATCCAGTTGTGCTTATTTTTGAGCTTGTCAAGTATATATGTAGTGGAAAAGGTACCGTCATTATTTATAAGGTCATTGATATATATTATATCACTATCAATCCAGTGTTTGAAATACAAGGTCTTGCCAGGGCGGACTTAACCCACACTAATCATGCCGGGGCAGGTTCGCCCTCATGATGGGCAAGCTCGTCCGGCTTCATAGGCAAGTTAAATATTGCAGAAACTATCAGTTATTCCATGTAAAGATTGATTAAAAGTAAACTAGACACAACTATGACAAATTAGGCCATGTGGCCCCAACATATGAAATGGACACATCATGGGTCCATTTATTATGTTGGGGCGAGTCCCGGCGAAATTGGGCGAACTCGCCCCAGGGCTCATTTTTTGTTTGTAAATCTCATGGTATACCTACTAAACACGGACTGGGAAGGTTTAACTGCATTATATGTTAGGCAAAGCCCTTACCTTTTAAATGACTATAAAAGTTAGAACTGTCGCTGTGATGTCTCTAGATTGATGCAACATTTTAATGACAAATAATTTTACTTAAATTATTCAAAAACAATTATTCAATATAAATCCTTATGGGAGATGTATCCGGGTCTGAAGTTTTAATAGTTACTTTGCTATGACCGGTGCAACCAAATTACACCAGTCTGATACTTTTTCAACAGTCACGTGATGAGAAACACGTGGTGGGCGGACTAGCCCCGCTCTCCCCTACACTTTATCCGAGAAATGAAACAGGTACTTCATAGACTGATGTTATAGATTTGTCCTTAAAGGGAGCGCTAAATCAGGGAAACCTACGTTATCACTGATCTTAATAGGAAGAGCTCGAACAGTGAAACTCACATTGTAGGGTAAGTGGGATACTTTTGACTCACTTAAGAGGATGATTTAAGATTTTTGTGATCTTAAATTGGAACGCTTGAATACAAATGTTATTAAGTGATCTTTTAAGGGAGCGCTGAAACAAGGAAATTACCGTTATGGGCGATGTATTGACAAGGCGATTTCCAACGTCTCTCAACTAAAAATAAAATAAGCAAATTCTGTTAAAACCCGTAGAACATGTTGATTTCTTTATACACTTGGTTTTTTGCGGTGCAATCAATGCGCAGACCCTGCTCAAACGAATGCTTAGATACGCAAAACCTGTTTAAGTAGGGTACATTAAGAATCCCCGTTGTTTGAAACTGTTAAACAACATTTTTGCTGTGTTATAGAGAGCTGCTCTATTGACTTTTATGGACAAAATAGCGATAATTTTGGCACATTCTGATTGAGACCTCCCCATATTCTCAAGCACGTTGCTGAGCCCTGTAACATGGTTATATTGCGTTCCATATCAATTGAAACCTGATTTGTTCATCCTTCCAGTGATTCCAAATTTGTAGCAATTACTTGTTTCAGAGCTCAGCCACATGCTTGACAATATGAGGAGGTGTCAATCTGAATGCCAAAATCATCACTATTTGTCCTCAAAAGTCAATACAGCATCCCTCTACAACACAGTAAAAATGTTGTTTAGCAGTTTTAAACAACGGGGTTATTCAATTACCCTGCTTAAACAAGTTTTGCGTATTTAAACATTCGTCTAAACAGGGTACTGGAACAACGCCAGTTGTTTAAAGGTTTTAAACAGCGTTTAACCATGTAGCTGTAAATGTAACATTTCATTGAAGAGTTGTTCTTTTTGTGTTCGAAATAGTGGTAAAAATGAGGTATCGTTGGAAAGATGAACACATCAGCTTTTCATTGGTATGACACACAATATGAATTTAACACGAAATATTTGAAAAATTGACGATTGAAAACAAATGTCCGATCTTTTTTTGAGCAGTTTATTTACTTAATTTAGAGACAAAAAATTATCATGAAATGAATAGAAGTGTGTAAAGTGTGCCCATGTGATGTTGGTGCTATGAGAAAGTACAGAAGATTTGGATGGTTACCATTTAAAATATGAAAGTAAAGGTGTCAAAATGAAACTAAATTTCCCTCCCAAATATCTTATTTTTAAGATGAATAAAGAGATAAAGTGTCAATATCTGTGAGAGATGAAAGACTAGTGACAATATTGGGAATTAGTTTCACTTGAGTGAATCCATTGACAAACATATGGCCATGTGTTTTGAACTCACCACCCAAAAAGGGTGGTGGCGTTGCATTTTTGGTGACGAAAATCATCCATCTCTCTCTATTAACTCAACAACTAAATGTGGTAGAGCTATGGTTGAGGTGTCATTTGAAAGCCTATTTATCTAGCTACATTGTGTGAATAAATCAGGAATTTATATAACTGGTTGGCTGAGATATGATTGATTATATTGGGAAAGTCAGGGGTGGTGGCGGTGGCGGCGGCGTCGGTGGCGGTGGCGCTGTGTGCAATCTCTATGGGGAATATAGAAAATGTTGCCAATTCTACGTTCAATTAACCATAACTCCTCATCCTGTATGGTACAAATATTTGCTCTCATTTTATAGATCTTTTTATATTCTATAAGATTCTGTTTCAACAAACGTGACAACTATTATGTAACAATTGTAATCATGAATCGATTGCATTGTCCTTGGCTTTCTCCCTATTCGCTACACAGTGAACTTGCCCTAATTCATCGGTTTTACATACATGACTATAACAACAAAAGTTTTCAACCGATGATAGTAAAATTATACATTTTTGAAAAGCTCTCAAATAGGGGAATTCAAAAATGTTGTGTAAATCAGGGTAGGGTACAAACCCCCCAAAATATACTTGTAAACTCTAATAAATATGAAATTTAAACGATTGTGCTCATTTACTTCCCGATATAGTATATTTCAACAAGTTACCATTGACAATCATTTTTTTTCTGATGGGTAATTGCATGAGGAACTAATATGCACAGTAAAATTATGATTGGGATCGGTATAAAATTATTATTGAGCTTTAATCAAAATATGAAAAAAAATCGATATATTTTGAACATTCTTAATCACAACATTCCTATCTAAATTCCAGTAGCTTATTTGGATTTCTTATGAGATTTCTGTTCAGAAAATATATACTTTTCATGGGGTAGAACAAGTAGTTATTGCGATATCCTAACTCGAATCTCAGATGGTGTAAATTGTAAAAATCTGGACATGCAACGGGAAGGGTGGCGAGTTCAAAACACATGGCCATATGGGAAATTTGTATGGGGATTTGAAGAAGGCACATGCTTTCTCGAATACGCTTGTGTTGTTTGGGACACCCATACCTCAGCGGACATTCAGAAAGTGGAGATGGTGCAAAGGAGGGCCGCACGTTTCGTATGCAACTATGAAAGATCAGAGGGTACAGATACAGAATTACTAAGCAGAATGAACTGGTTATCACTTGAAAAACCGCCGAAAGAACGCACGCCTTAACACAATGTATAAAATTCATAGCCAGGATACCGCGGTTCCAATGCCGGACTATATCAACAGACCCACAGCAACACAAACTCGTCAATATCATGCTTCAACATTTAGTGTCATGGCTTCACATTCAAATGCGTATAAATTCAGCTTCTTCCCGCGTACAATATTGGACTGGAATGCACTACCGTCCTCATTACTCGACTGCAACAAACTGGACTCTTTTAAAACTGGTCTTAGTGTACTTTTATTATGTATCTTTTGTGTGTATTTGGTATCATGTTTTCTGACTGACGTCTGTATTTTGTTCTCAATTAGATATTGTCTCTTGACAACTTTATTGAGTATATTCATAGATGTAGATGTAGAGACTTTTACTCATCGTGCCAATGTAAAACTACGTGATATCCACTTGCCTTTCTTATACGCAAGGTGAGAACGGTCATATCTCTATACGAAGACACTCCATTGATTAATTCAACTAATTATGAACTATTTAAAAGGCTTTTTCAAATAATTTGAAAATATGTCTATTCCTATATAAAGGTGTATTGTAACTTAAAAATCCAAATATAACCAGAAGAGTCAAAAGAACCAAAATTCTTACACGACGATCAGATTGAAATTATGACTTCTCTTAAGTGGCAGCTTTTCCGGTTTCGGTGTTTATAACATTATCTTCGTTTTTCATGATTTCCTTCAGTCTCATGTATTCTACTTGTTATGTTGTTTGTTGCCATGTTGTCGTGTGTCAAATCAGACAATTACCTATCATTGTTATGCTGTTTGTTGCCATGTTGTCGTGTGTCAAATCAGATAATTACTGTTTATCAAATATTTTAAATGAGTCCACACCATCCAGTCCTATTTAATCTCTACGAATACGCCTTATACTTCTTAGGCTATCTATTAAGGCACTCTCTAAATCTTCTTTATACTTCTTTATGGCCGCTACCTGCTCGATGACTGGCACGAATTAGGCTATTACCTTGAAGGAAGCAGAAAATCCAACATTTACTTTCCTATCTTTATTAGATACAAAATCAATCCGCATATAATTTTGTGTTGATGTAAATGATTCGGCAGGAAGGCTGAAACCGCACAGTCTGTGAATTAAAATGATAAATGCATCGGTAAATAAAATGTTATTACTATCTCGGAAGTGTGGAATACCTGACAAAGAGCATTAGAAAAGAGTAATTGAAGTTAAAGACACTTTAATGTGCCAATCTTGAACAGAACTGGCAAGTAGGAGCTGTCTGCCATTGAGGGATTGCACATCGGTAAATGGGGGAAACATGTAACATGTGTAAACTAGTGGTTACAAAACGTCAATCTGTGCGCTTAAAGGAGGTCAGTACTATTCATGAAACTAAGCTTTATATGGTTGGAGAATAATTATTTGACGTATATTGACCATTTTTATTGAACACAGAACTATAATATTCAATAAGAAATATTTTAACCGCACATCCCCAACCTGTGATTATTTAAAATTCTCGCTCGGTGATTTGTGTCGAAAGTGTTGATGGGATAGCTATACCCGATACTGTGATGTCATCGTTACTGAATCCGCCTCATCAGCAGCAGGTCGCTGCACGTAATCACGCAGGATTTCAATTCATAAATCGAAAATATCAGTACATGAAACAAAGATGTTGGAATCTCGTAACTGTTTCGTCATCAATATGGCGACGTCCATACAGGTGATTATTTTCATTCAAAAACCGATTTTGTCTTTACGCGACACTTGTGGTCTGTATAATAATAATGCTACATGTCTGAGCGCTAAAGTCCCATGGCACAGATTTCCTTTAACCCTAACCCTAGAACGTGGCAGTGGGGATGGAACGAAGAACAGGGGGAGGGGGTTAAATAAAAAATGGGAAAAATTATGTCCGCCGGCGCCGGGAGTTGAACCCGGGTCGGCCGCGTGACAGGCGAGATATACTAACACTCAGCCACGGGGGGGAGGGCTTCACAGGCTAAGAAATCGGAGACCATATATACCCGTAGTTTAGTGCTACAGGAGATAGAACTTGTGCGCGCGCAAGCCACGTGGTGCTGGCTGTGAGGTGACTGTGAGACGTAGTAGCGTTAGGGTTATAGAAATGCACTGTGTGGTGTCGTATTAACCCTAACCCTAGAACGTGGCAGTGGGGATGGAACGAAGAACAGGGGGAGGGGGTTAAATAAAAAATGGGAAAAATTATGTCCGCCGGCGCCGGGAGTTGAACCCGGGTCGGCCGCGTGACAGGCGAGATATACTAACACTCAGCCACGGGGGGAGGGCTTCACAGGCTAAGAAATCGGAGACCATATATACCCGTAGTTTAGTGCTACAGGAGATAGAACTTGTGCGCGCGCAAGCCACGTGGTGCTGGCTGTGAGGTGACTGTGAGACGTAGTAGCGTTAGGGTTATAGTGTTTTCTTAAAGTTCATGATGTGTGTGTCGGGGTGTGTGTGTGATCTGTGAAGTACAATATTTATAGAGGCTAACCCGGAAAGTTTCGAGAAATAAGCCTCTGCAATTTGATAACCGTTGTGACGCTCTCAACTGTCATAACAAATTTGAGAAGTGTTGACAGACCATATACAATTCAAATCCTAAACCTACATAGCTAACTTATCATGTATCGACATTATGACATTATGCCAATAAGTAGGCTACCTTTGAATAGAGTGCTCAATTCCGGATATATATATATATAAACAAATAATATGGAACTATTTCATTCTGTGATTTTCAACTGCCGACAAATTTGTTTCGAAGAGATGGATGCCATCTCCTCTCATCAGGGTTTCAGTAGAAAATAAATAAACAAATAAAAAACATTCTTGTGCAAAACAAGTGCGTGTACGGGCCGTGCCCGCTGACGCATACATATACGCGCGTGCGAAACGCAAGCGCTAACGCGCGGCATCTAGCTCGCGCTGCTGATATATTTTAGCTTACATTTTTAAGCTTAAATTTGGATGCATGACGGCATGCGCTAACCAACTCTGATCGTTTGTTTAGGGTTGCTAACCTTGGGTGACAAATAATATAATACTTCTCTGCAATACATAAATTACATCGTTTGCTAATGTTTGAATATGATTTTGCTTGACTTAAGATAGTCCATTTTATGGTGAAGTTCATGTTATTGTCTTTTAGAGTCCAGACATGTTTCGACAGTTCTGTCTGATGTTTGTGAGCTTCTTTTTTGAAGGACTGTCGATGGTTTCCCAGCCGTTTTTTGAACTCGTTGCTAGTTAGGCCTACATATGTCGCTTCACCTCCATCTGATTTAACTGTGGCTTGGTAGACGATATTCGATGCTCTCCATTTCCCGCTCAAGTGGCACTCTACTTTCACTCTACAGTTGCAAGGTTTGGCATCTGATGTTGGTGTCTGAGGTTTCATTAGTCTATTGTTGTGTGCATCAATAGCTGCCTTCATATTAGGCATGCAGCTATATGATACCTTCAGGTTGTTTCTGTTGAATATCTTTTGTAAAACATGTCCATCAGGGAAGCTCTCATCTACAATTTTGAGGAATCTTCGTCCCACGTTCGTTTTAACCTTTGAATCAAACGGTGGATTATACCAGGTAATGTTTCTTTTTCTAGTTCTGCTGGTGCTTGATTTTTGCTGTTCTTTAGGCTTAAATTCAAGTGTATGAGTATGTCCACCGCTCTCTAATGCGTCTTGGTAGACTTTGGTTGATGCTTTGAACACAATTTCATTTGACGAAATATCCGATAGTCTGCGGTTGATGCCTTCGGGTATTGCCCTGATGACATTTTGCGGGTGATTGCTTTTGGTGTTTACATATCTCGGGTTGTTACCTGGTTTTAGATAAGGTTTATGTGTTCCGCGGTTAAGGTCCATTGTGACATCAAGAAAGTGTACAACTTTCTGGTTTGCTTCAATTGTTATGCGGAGGTTGTTGTTTTTGAATACTTCGCATATTTGTTTTTTAACTCGCTCTACAAAAAGGTGGGGGTTCTTGTAATACAGCTAATCCGTCATCTCTGTATAGGCCAATGTTTCCGCATAGTTCTTTTAGTTTGGAGAGTAGATATACAACAGTCAATTCGCAGCATTCGGCTCCGTCATAGGACCCCATTGTTATGTCGAACAGGCTGTTACTTTTTTGGCCCATGCTTCATCTTGGTTGAAAAGAATTGTCTGCTTAGCGTGGATAATAATTCTCCGGTCTAAATCACTCACCTCCGTATGTTGCGATGCGAAGTCTAGCGCGTCATTTAAAAGTTTTTCAGTAATTGACGGGTAGAATTCTATGATATCAAAGCATATAAACGAAGAATATATATATATTTCTGTCACTATCGAATTAGATGGTAGGCCTAGTCCTAATACCAGGATTATATTCCAATCTTTTAAAATCTTTTAAAATTATTCAAAGGTAATAAGAGTCTTTTCTGACTACTGTGATCTTGTACATGTAGGAGGACAAGCATGACGGAAAATGTGACTCAGGTATTTGTGAAACCTGCAAGGTTTAAACATTATTTACCGGTATGGAATGCTATTTCAAATATGAAGAAGCGTTCTTAATCACTAGGCTGATGACGGGATGGAATAATCACGTAAGCTACGATTTGGATCCAAAACGAGATATCCATTTTTTATATCTATAGTTTGATCAGTTCCAAATTGGCGAAGCCTCATTACTGCAGCGAATGAATACAAAAGAACGCGGGCGCACATAAATATAACAAGCGCCGCACTGTGAATCATATGCATGAAGCGTGTTAACTTTTAAGTGGAAATAACAGGCTGTGCAGTGAAGTGTGGTGCACTGAAAACTTAAACTAGTCAGACACAGGCTGGACTAACTTTAAACTAGTAGAGCAGGTTAGTCAAGCCTGCTGGATAGGTTATGACCGACTTGACTAGCTTAAGGTTAGTCCGGCTCAGTCTGACTAGTTTGATTTGTTTTGCTCGACTAGTCTGTGGCTGGACTAGCTTATTAGACAAGCTGACTTGACTAGCTTTAGGTTAGTCAAGCTGGCTGGACTAGCTTTAGATTTGTCAAGGCACTGAGATAAATTATCAATGGCGGCATGCAGATAAGACGTACTTCATCAGCGGTCCGGTTTTGCTAGCCAATCCAGACGTAATTTGCCGTAGTTATTTCATTGTGTGGCCATATTGTGTACATCATAGTGTTTGCCAACATCTGTAGACTATTTTATGCTACATTTTGTTTGAAATGACGAGTCGGAGTAGGAAAAAACTAACTGTAAAGAACGACGGTAGCGCAGACATCTCGAACACTAACGGGTTAGCCACAGCTATTGAACAGACAGCAGAGCAATCACCCGTGACGAAACCAAGTACTGCTACGCAACGTGAACAATTTGAGTCAGGCGGGATCTACTAAAGTGCTCTTCAAAAGCAAGTCGTACACTTTGTTTAGGTCATTTAAAGTACCTTTCAATTATTTACCAAACAGGCTAGCAGAACGTAAGTTAAGCACACGTTGAGTACGTCGAGAAATTTTGAACATGCTCAATAATTTTTCGCGGGCTCGACGTGTTCCAAATTTTCACAACGTATCACAGCGTGCTCTTAACGTATACGACGTATCCCAAACTTACCTATAACTTGTATCAGCGTACACCAACGTACGCCAACGTACGCCAACGTATTTTTCGATATTTCGCATACGTTGTTATACGTTCAGGCGATACGCCATGGTGTGACAGGGCTACCGCACAGCTAGCGCGCATTCGGCGTTTTGGGAACTTATGGAGGGTTTGAGTATATAAATGGGTCCCTTGAGTATCTCATCCTCACTTCTTCATGGTCTGTCGTGCTGAACACATCAACCCATCATCATACGCTACGAATACGCTACGCTACGTTAAGTATACGTTAAAGGGGCACTAAGATGTGTTGGAGGTTGCGCCCTCAATTATGATAAAAACTGAGATTAGTATATTTTTATAATTGTATTATATGTATGAACTTACACCTATAAGGATTAAGAAAAATGAGCTCTCTTTGTACAGGAAAACGTCGATTCAAAAATGCTCGTACAGCCGGGACGAGCATTTTACGTCCGATAGTATCTCCTGCAGTACGCGTGATACATAACGCGAACCATATTTGCATAGAGGGCGTTTTTCAATAAATAGCGATGATATTGTTTTTAATTTAGTTTCTGATAGCCCGTCTATCATTAAACCCTATTACTTCCTGGAGCAGGGGAAACTTGGTGTGTATGTGTGGTTGGCGTCTCTTGACTATGGTAACCAGAGCATGAGCCAATCAGATGTCGCGCTGCTAAGCCCGCGAATTTGGCCTTTGTTTGTATGCTGGGGCAGTGGCCCAGCATCCTCTCGCTTTTATCTCAGTCATTATCTCGTTGGCTCGCTTCACGAGAGGTTTTAAAAATTTAAAACTCTTAGCTCCTATTTGGAATTAAATTAGATCGCCTTCATCTACGATTACATCGGCTTTGTGAACTATTATACAAGGTATATCACTTGTTTCTGTGTGCGGTCTCGCCATTTCAATAGGACTAGGAGTCGTCTTTCGTGCTGTGTACACTGAAAGGTATACAAAGTATATTTATTTAATAAATAATAATAACTTTCAATTTATTCTTGAAATCTATACTGACTGTTATTTACATCAACCAAAATGGTTCGTGGTAGAGGTACCAAACGCAAGGCCACTACAAACTCTCGATCGGGTTCAAAACAAACCCGATCCCAACAGCAGCCAGGCCCTCGCCAGACTCGCGCGCAAGCAAGAGCTATGGCAACGCCTGTAAACAATCCTGGCCCATCCGCTACCGTAACGCCGCCGCCAGTAGTGTGTACTCGTAACCAGAGTACGGGGCCACTCCCCGGACAAGCAAGAAATGCTTTCAATCAATCGACTGGTAGTGATTACGCTCAGCGTATACAAAGGAGAAATGGCAACCAGGAAGTGATTGAACAAAATGGCGACGCACTGTCAGTTGATGAAGAAAGGCAGGAATTGGGACTGGAAAATGATCAGCGACGGGTGATAAATGGTGGAAATTCAATCACTGTAAGTAGCGGCGAAGGGCAGAATGCAACAGCTCGTGCAGGCTCATCGCAACAAGTAAGAGATGCTGCAACAGCACCAGCAAGCCAAGGACAACAAAGACGTGCGGTTTCAGAACTGTTTCGCGGACCAGGAGTACAGAGTCGTGACCTTGCTTCTGCAAACTTTGAAAGAGGATTAAACGGTGAGCTTTCTTTTGATTTACCTTTCCCTGTGTCTGAATCCCCCGTTGGTGTTGGTAATAATACTACTACTACATGTAGTAATAATTGTACTGCTAATGATCATTATGGTAATAATAATGGGCCCTCGGGCGATACTATCATGAATAATAGCTCCCCGATGCAAATGATTCAAAACCCGTACAACACCAGTCGAAACTCCTTAACTGCCATATGTTCTCCCCTTGGTGAGGAGGTAACTCAAGTTATGAAAGAAAAAATCTGCAAGGGGGAATTTATTGAGTTGGGTGCTTTATTGGAACAAAGGGTTGATAATTTTCAGTCCCAGCAACAGGGCGGCATGTCACTCACTGTTAATGCTGCAGGACAAATTTCCTTGTCCCAATCTAAACCAACCCGTCGTATCACCACAATCCATGCATGGACCAATGCTTTTTTGGTCTTTACAGCAATTTACCTTAGGTCTCACCCACATAGGGCCCAGGAACTGTTAAAATATACTCACTTAGTAAGAACTGCCGCTGCCCGTTTTGGTGGATGGGGCTGGAGGGATTACGATACACAGTTCCGTCTTAGACAACAATCCCATCCCGAAAAGTCATGGTCTGTGATTAATAGCGAGTTGTGGACGCTTTATGTTGCTGTTCCATCTCCATCTATTAACTCATCGTCCACCGGAGAGCAAATTAAGTCTTTTCGTGGCCAGATATCAAAAGATCCAAATCAAGCTTCCAAAGGGCAATCAAACAGTGGAATTTGCTTCCACTTCAACAATACAGGATCCTGCCCCCGTACAAAATGTGTTTTCAAACACTTGTGCTCAACCTGTGGTGAAGAAGGTCACGGTTCCAACACGTGCAGTAGCGGGTAATGGGTGGGAATTCACTCCCAAAAACCGCAACAATTCTATCAATTGACAAAACATTAGGCAGTTACAATTTGCATTTGTTGTCCTGTACCCTCTAAAAAGCTATTATTAACACATAATCAGCCCTTTCTTATATTCATAGGCTAATCCATCCTATAAATTGGTTATCTATGTCGGTGGTGACATCCTAACTAGGTAGATTGGGTAGATTGAGTAGATTAATGTGTTCCAATCATTTACTAAATATTGATTGATTCGAGTCATAAACATTGAATTCTTAATCGTGTTTGCCCTTTGTGTAATTCAGGTGAGATTAATGACGAATACCACTTTGTCATAATTTGTCCTTTTAATGTTGATCTACGACGAATATATCTATCAACACGCTATACTGTTAATCCTAATCGCAATAAATTCAATTCATTTATGCGTTAATACTATCCACACACAATCAAATCACTTGCTTTGTGTAATTCAAGTGAGATCGATGACGAATACCACTTTGTCCTAATTTGTCCTATCCACCCGTTATTCAGTTAATCCTAATCGAATATATTCAATTCATTTATGATTGTGTTCAAACTATCCACGCACAATCAAATCACTTGCTTTTGATGTTTACAGTGCCTTTTTCCCAGAGAGACATATTCATGAATGGGTGATAAATCGTTGTTATACCATGGTTATACTAATCGTTATGTTATCAGTGTTACCGTATATTTATATTACAGGTACGTTACTATAATTACTATGATTTTATAAATCGTCGTAATATCATGGCAATATGTTGTGTATTTGGATGCCCTATGTACTTGGAAATAAAACTAAACTAAAAAGGTACCAATTTGGTTGCATTCTGAAGGATGGGCTGTCAACTTTGGGTATTTCACCGGACAATTTCAGCTCCCACAGCTTCAGGATCGGCGCAGCCATAAGCGGCATTCCAATGGACATGATACAAACATTAATGATAGAAAACACATAACCCCCCCCCCCCCCCCCCCTAAAATACCACATTCCACAGACTATGCTTTCCCCATGTTCCATCTTTTGTTTCTCTCCCTCCTTTTGTTTGCTTGGCTTCTGCTTTTGTTTGTTTTGCATTTATTACAGGACCTGTCGTAATTTGGTTGGTTCAAGTGGCGACTCCATTATGAATTAGGCCGGATAAAACCAAACGCAAATGAAAGACGGAGGATGGATCTTTTGGAGCGGCATCCCAGGTGCTCGGACTGTGGGAATCTTGAAGGCACGGTTCTTTCTCAACACCAATCTTGATGAATTCGTGTACCCAAAACTTAGTAGGTCCAATATTTAAATCAGTTCTACAAGGTACTCTCCATCTCAACACACAAGGATGTGCGCAGTTAGTGTCAGTAAACAACAACTTGAACTGTTCTTTTCACTCATCTGCGGTTGAGTTAAGCATCTATATTATGGAATTATTTAATCTCCAGTACTTTTTATGTTCCTCCCTTTATTTATTTATTTACTTTTTGAAAAAGGGGGCCGGCAATTATCAAGCCTTCATAGAAGACTTGTGTGCGGTAATTTTATGATTCAATGAATTCATACCATGCATTGAATCTCTATTTTCATAAATTAAATTAAATTAAAGGTCAGACAAATTGAATTTCAGGTACATCATATTTCTGTGAATTATGTTAGCGAATTGAAGGGGTCGCATGGTAGTTCACTAGTCCCACTATTAATTTGTTGTGCAGAGTTCATAGGGTTGTAGGCAGTTCACTACTATATGTATAGACCCTGAAACACCAGTAACATTGTAGGCAGTTCACTACTATATGTATAGACCCTGAAACACCAGTAACATTGGCAAGCGATCAATGTTTACTGGAAGTTATATCTATAAGAATAAATTCAACTAATTTAGTCATCTTTATGAGCATCCCTCTAAAGGGTGGGGTTGAGGCAGTTCACTTTATCCATAGTTAAATTGTTGAATCCTAATTTGGGTCTTAATTTGTTTTACTGAATGATAGGAATAAAATCAGCTAATTTAGTCATCTTTATGAGTTTCCCTCTAAAGGGTGGGGTATAGGCAGTTCACTTTATCCATAGTTAAATTGGTGATTTCCTAATTGTGTCTGACAGATCAATGTCATAATGTTTCAGGATTTTGAAGGAAGGCGTATAGTCTATCCAATAATTTTGATAATACTTTCCTTAGACTTGTATCAAAAATTATTTGATTAAGCATCTTGACTTGTATTAAAATTGTAATTAAGTTGCCAATATCATTTGTATCAATGTTTGGTAATTAATGAAATGTTACAAGATTTGAATAAACCTCTTGTGATTGAGCCTCCGAGCCATATACCATACATGTGTGTTTTGTTTTCTATGCTATAGGGAAGTAATCAAGTTTTGCTGTATTTTTGTTAGTAGAAACAACAATAATCGCAATTTTTAATGTTCATCTTGAATTCTGAAGTAAAATTTTAAATAACACCACTTAATGTCCCTTTAAAACCCTAACCAGTAAAGCTAGTTTTTTGTGCGTATCGGGGGGAGGGGGGAAAAAGTGCTATTTTTTTGACCCGAAAAATCACCCAGCACCCCCCGGGATTCGATCGCCGGACCATCCGCACCCAAGTCTGTCCCTCTACCAACTGAGCTAACCCCCTAGGTCATATGCGGCCACAAACTCCGTGGCCACATATGCCCGCGGTAGGTGACGTCATCGCGGCAATGCAGCAGCACGTGCCTGGAGATAGTTTCTGGCAGTGAGATTTAGTGAGATTCAGTGCGGTTAGGGTTATCCCTAACCAGTAAAACTAGTTTTTTGTGCGTATCGGGGGGAGGGGGGAAAAAGTGCTATTTTTTTGACCCGAAAAATCACCCAGCACCCCCCGGGATTCGATCGCCGGACCATCCGCACCCAAGTCTGTCCCTCTACCAACTGAGCTAACCCCCTAGGTCATATGCGGCCACAAACTCCGTGGCCACATATGCCCGCGGTAGGTGACGTCATCGCGGCAATGCAGCAGCACGTGCCTGGAGATAGTTTCTGGCAGTGAGATTTAGTGAGATTCAGTGCGGTTAGGGTTATCCCTAACCAGTAAAGCTAGTTTTTTGTGCGTATCGGGGGGAGGGGGGAAAAAGTGCTATTTTTTTGACCCGAAAAATCACCCAGCACCCCCCGGGATTCGATCGCCGGACCATCCGCACCCAAGTCTGTCCCTCTACCAACTGAGCTAACCCCCTAGGTCATATGCGGCCACAAACTCCGTGGCCACATATGCCCGCGGTAGGTGACGTCATCGCGGCAATGCAGCAGCACGTGCCTGGAGATAGTTTCTGGCAGTGAGATTTAGTGAGATTCAGTGCGGTTAGGGTTTTAAGCATACGTTAGTCATACGCTCGCATACGCTGTCATAAGTATGTTATAAGTTAGTGATACGCTATCAATACGTTAGTCATACGCAATGTATACGTTCAATACGCTATGGATACGTGACAGGGCCTTACACGATCGCCCGGCATAAGGTGAATACGTGAGAATACGTCGAAACTCGTTGGAAATACGTCAGGCATACGTTAGACATACGGCACATATACGTTATCAACTCGTTATCACTACGTTGGCTGTGCGTTTCCCCGTCAGCCGACGTTCATCAACGTATACCAACTTACGAGTAACGTACCACTAACGTATATCAACGTATATTTAACGTACCACAACCTTACCGGGAACTTATGCAGAACGTATTAAGCACACGTTGAGAACGTCGAGAAATTTTGAGCATGCTCAATATTTTTTCGTGGTCCAAATTGTCACAGCGTATCACAGCGTGCTCTTAACGTAAACGACGTATCCCCAACGTACCCCTAACTTATATCAGCGTACACCAACGTACACCAACGTATTTTTCGATATTTCGCATACGTTGGCATACGTTGAGGCGATACGTTATGGTGTGACAGGGCCTTTACAAGCACATACGCCGTATCAGTCCCGTGTTGATCGCTGCGCATTTCCCCTCAATGGGCGGGCTAATTCAAATTCAAAGTGTCATGCATGGGGTGAGGGATATGAATGTAAAGGGATTTTTATGGAATGGAGAAACGGCTGCACTGTGTGATCGATTGCCCGCCGGTCAACCCTACCTTAATGGTCCGTTTGCCCGTACAACATGTTTTTTTCGGCGCCGCCTTGAAAAAGATACATTCATACAAAAATTATATCCCGATGAGCTCAAAACTTTATTTTTTAACATACATTTTATTAACATACTACATACGACAAGTTGTATTTAAATGGTTAGAATTCCTTTTGAACACTTTATAGGAACACTGATTTCTTTTAGATATGATTCTCTTTACTTACGTAATATTCTGACTGGCTTAAAAATCATGAGTAACCAGAGCCCAAATTATTTGTTTTGAATCTGGTAACTGGTCAAATAATAGTAATTCCTCATCTGTGCGGCATCCGGCAGCATCATTGTCCTCAAAATAAAATTGTGGAGTAGGACCCGGTAATTTCCAAGAGGCCATGATGAAAATGACTTTGATTGATTTAGAATAGCTTTGATCCATGTATGACTAGGCAGACCAATAGTTGCAGAATGTAAATGATTAAAAGTAGTCAACTATAAATCCTAAACTGTGTTCAATAGATTAAAGTATGCAGCACCGGTGTACTTGCCATCACATGTTTCAGTTGCATTGAACAGCGTATAGTTGGGGTTGGATTAGATAATAATAATAATAATAATAATAATAATAATAATAATAATAATAATAATAATAATAATAATAATAATACTAATAATACTAATAATAATCATATTTGTATAGCGCCTAACATCGAGATCCCTAAGCGCAAGAACATAAAACATAACAACGAAAAATACATGGATATAGGCAACAATTAAAAAACATTGTGAACAAATGAGTCTTTAAGGATTTCTTAAACTGAAATATAGTCTCTGCGTTTTTCACATGAATAGGACTATTATTCAAGAGACCTGTAGCTGCCACAGAGAAGGAACATTGACCATACTGAGTGGACGTTGAAGAGCAGATAAGACGCGATAGAGGTTTTTTCTCTTTAGTGCTCCAAAAGGAGCGTTTATTTGTATTTTTTGTTTTTTATATAGTGCTGAACAACAAACAGAAATTACAAAAAACATACATACATCTACATTAACAAAAGTGAACAATACATTATGGTCATCATTCATCACTAAACATAATAATGCTGCTGCTGCTGTTTAGCCATAGTCCTTTAGAGAACCGTCGGCATTCTCTTGCTTACTTTCACTCTTGCTGTTACCAGTCCGCCGTCTGTCCAGTCTCTGATGTTATCTGTCCAAGCAGTTTTTCTGCGTCCTGGTAGAGCCTTCCCTTCTACCTCTCCTTTAATAGTACCTATTACTATGCTTTCCGCACGTCGCTTCCAGTGACCATACTTTGCACGCTTCCTCTTCCTTAGTTGGGCTAGCAATCCCTCTTCTTCTTTCACCCCTATTTGCTTGCGCACCCATGAGTTTGACTTCTTATCCAGCTGATGTGTAGCACTCTGCGCCAAACCCACATTTCAAATGCTGTGATACAGCTCTTGTCTCTTTCTTTGAGGGTCCAACTTTCAGAGCCATAATAATATTGTTTTTAAAATACTCATTGAATACAAACAGTTTCACGACGCGATAAGGTGTATATTGTTTAATTAGATCTTGAAGATAGATTGGCGCAGTACCATTACATTTAAGTTAGAAGTAAAATGTTATACACAATACGATATTTGATAGGCAGCCAGTGTAGATCACGGAGAGTTATAGTTATGTGATCATGTTTGCGAGAAAGAGTGATATTTAATGTTTTGATATTTTTATTGTTTTGCTTGAAGTATATGCAAGATAAAGTTTTCGTAGCAGCCGATATCAATTATAATGGTGCCTTGTTCAGGTATGGTTCGCATGAAGGCGAGACCCGGGCCTTACCTAGCAGCTTCATGCTCACCAGACCTGAACAAGGCACCATTATAATTGATAACAGACTACTACTCACCCGTTATCGAATACGCAATGGTTTTGTTGTTTTATTTGAATTATTTCAATATTTCAATACATACCTCTTAGCATCGTTAGGAGTTGCATCCCTATCAAGAAATATTTGAAGGTAATCCTTTCTGCAATCCTTTTTGCGGCCTAGTTGTATTTGAAATGTATGGAGGAAGGTAAGAACTATATGTTTCCCGATATCGACCTATTTATTAGATATAAGATATCGAGTTAACAAGTTGTTTTTTATCTGTTCCTTGATAAACAAAACGAAAAGTATTCGTATGCGTGGGCTTTATTAAGTTACAACCGTTTGGGAAAGGGTTTTGGTATTCAATAAAACTTCGATGAATAAGCTTTCGTTCAATTTGTATTGCCTTCAAATGCTTGTGCTTATGCTTGTACCCAAATGAGAAGGGAAAATCGAACTGGTCCGTATTCATCCACTAGATCTGTAAGATGCCTGAAGCAAAACTAATTCAAAACCAAAATCAATATATTTGTAACAAGCGCGAAATTTGTGCCAACTATTTATTTTGGCTTTAAACCGAATGTGGCAAGAATTCCAAGTTTACCAAAAGTTTGGTTCTTGTACATTTAAATTATATGATGAGTCACAACTTCGTCTAATAGCTTTGGTTTTAGGGACTTCTGGTGTGGCAGCTCGACAGGTTTCAGAGATGACTCATTGGCAGTTTCATCTCAATGTTTTTGGAGAGAGGAGTATGATACTTCAACTCTTATACAATCTTATACAATTCCAGCCTTATAACTGTTGCCTTATTAAAAGAGTTTTTCCATGCTCTTTAATTTTTGTCACAGGTATAGATGTAGTTAAGGGGGCTGTGCACCTTCAGGTACAGCCTCCGTAAAACTACCGTAACTTCTTCATTATTTATTTAATCTATATAAAAGTATACTTTTTTGCAGGAAAGGGTTCAATGAATCCAACCATGATCATGAAATTGACCATTTTGGAAAATAATTATAAAAAACACGTTTTTTGACCCATTTTAGGTTTGGAAAAGATAACTCAAAATATATTTTGTTACATTTTGTCATACTAGTTTTAATATATTCCTCATACAATTCCCTAGGAATCTTTTTGTTTGTTTTTTGAAAATATTTATTATTTTTTGAATTAGAGACCAAAAAGTGCAAAAAAATGTTTTCACGATTTTGGAGGTAAAAAATCACGTTTTTTAGCACTTTTTGGTCTCTAATTCAAAAAATAATAAATATTTTCCAAAACAAAAAAAACAATTCCTAGGGAATTGTATGAGGAATATAATAAAACTAGTATGACAAAATTTAACAAAATATATTTTGAGTTATCTTTTCCAAACCTAAAATGGGTCAAAAAACGTGTTTTTTATAATTTTCTCCAAAATGGTCAATTTCATGATCATAGTTGGATTCATTGAACCCTTTCCTTCAAAAAAATGTATACTTTTATCTAGATTAAATGAATAATGAAGAAGTTACGGCAGTTTTACGGAGGCTATACGAAGGTGCACATCCCCCTTAAGTTGGTATGTTTTAACTTTTACGTTCTACAATAAAACATAATAAAAGTTTGATCTACCTAGGCACTGGGACAACTATATTATGTTCCTCAATTTTAGAATATCGTTATGTATGCAGATCGGACAATTTATCATATATCCCAGGTCAGCCCTCGCAAATGCTAAGGGTAATGTTTCAAATCATTTCAAAATATCTAACAAAGTTGCTATCCCAACCACTAAACACTGCCCACAACTGTTTTTCCATAGAAACTAACTTCACTATCAATCAAAGATGTTGTACAATTTAAGGGTGGGAATGCCGTTTTAACTTCCTGATCTCCAGTTCAGTAAAACGAATATAATATTAGGAAGAGAATATTTAATTTATCGTTTTAAGTAACTCACCGTTATTACCCATTTGCAATTTGACTCCTTGTTGTAGTTGTTCGGGAAGTTTGGAGAAGTGATATTGCCACATGTTGCATCATCGATATCTCCCCCGCATTGACCTGAATAATCTAGACAACACGGTAAATATGGACTAGTAACATCGATAGGCTGCTGCACCTAATTGATCGCATACAACATTCCCAAGTTCATAGGTAACCAAAAGTTGGAGAAATCATTTCAAATTTGGTCGATATGAGCTATGGTGAATCACTTTCTGCATGTAGGAAGGTGTGATAATTCCATACTTCTTGTATCTTTTGTCCCCCCGTTTCAGAATAAAAACATGCAAAATGTATCGATTTGGGAATTTAAAGCCTACAGAAAAAGATGGAAGAAAAGAATGAAGTAAAAAGAAACAATCCCAACAAATAAAGTAAACAATTTTGTTGTCAGCCGTCGGACATAAGAAAAGAATGGTCTTGATCTAATCTCATTTGCCATCCGAACCGTATGTAAAAAGTAAAAATTGAATGTTGCTTTTTCTAGAGAGTGGCGTAGTCTAGTATGGATTATTGTTTCAAATTCTTTGCGAAGGATAATATAACAATACGGGTGGTCCCTACTTTTTAAGATATGGATGACCGTTAGGGTTTTTGGTTTATGTGTCTGTAATAAGTAATTAGTTACAAAAGTACAACATAGACAATCATATGATTTTTGGAGATGACGGAATGATATCATTAAATGAGTTTCGAAAAAGGCACATACTTTCAAATGTCGTTATCATCGTTGTTAAGCCAAGAATATGTTTAATTGTAACATAACAAAATAATTTAATTTAACACAATAATTTAAAGGGTTACATTAAATGCCCAAAATGCTTACCATGGCAAATTGCTACAGTACTTGTTGGATCAGGCATTGAGGTAGTCGTTGATTGAGGTAATGGAGTGGTTGTTGATTGTGGCGTTGGTGTGGTCGTTGGTTCTGGTGTTTGAGTGGTCGTTGGTTCAGGTGTTTGAGTGGTCGTTGGTACTGGTGTTTGAGTGGTCGTTGGTACTGGTGTTTGAGTGGTCGTTGGTTGTGGTGTTTGAGTGGTCGTTGGTTCTGGTGTTTGAGTGGCCGTTGGTTCTGGTGTTTGAGTGGTCGTTGGTACTGGTGTTTGAGTGGTTGTTGGTTCTGGTGTTTGAGTGGTCGTTGGTACTGGTGTTTGAGTGGTCGTTGGTTCTGGTGTTTGAGTGGTCGTTGGTACTGGTGTTTGAGTTGTCGTTGGTTCTGGTGTTTGAGTGATCGTTGGTTCTGGTGTTTGAGAGGTCGTTGGTACTGGTGTTTGAGTGGTCGTTGGTACTGGTGTTTGAGTGGTCGTTGGTTCTTGTGTTTGAATGGTCGTTGGTACTGGTGTTTGAGTGGTCGTTGGTTCTGGTGTTTGAGTGGTCGTTGGTTCTGGTGTTTGAGTGGTCGTTGGTTCTGGTGTTTGAGTGGTCGTTGGTTCTGGTGTTTGAGTGGTCGTTGGTTCTGGTGTTTGAGTGGTCGTTGGTCCTGGTGTTTGAGTGGTCGTTGGTACTGGTGTTTGAGTGGTCGTTGGTACTGGTGTTTGAGTTGTCGTTGGTTCTGGTGTTTGAGTGGTCGTTGGTTCTGGTGTTTGAGTGGTCGTTGGTTCTGGAGTTTGAGTGGTCGTTGGTTCTGGTGTTTCAGGGGTCGTTGGTACTGGTGTTTGGGTGGTCGTAGGTTCTGGTGTTTGAGTTGTCGTTGGTTCTGGTGTTGGAGTGGTCGTTGGTTCTGGAGTTTGAGTGGTCGTTGGTTCAGGTGTTTGAGTGGTCGTTGGTTCTGGTGTTTGAGTGGTCGTTGGTTCTGGTGTTTGAGTGGTCGTTGGTACTGGTGTTTGAGTGGTCGTTGGTTCTGGTGTTTGAGTGGTCGTTGGTTCTGGTGTTTGAGTGGTCGTTGGTTCTGGTGTTTGAGTGGTCGTTGGTTCTGGTATTTGAGTGGTCGTTGGTACTGGTGTTTGAGTTGTCGTTGGTTCTGGTGTTTGAGTGGTCGTTGGTTCTGGTGTTTGAGTGGTCGTTGGTTCTGGTGTTTGAGTGGTCGTTGGTACTGGTGTTTGAATTGTCGTTGGTTCTGGTGTTTGAGTGGTCGTTGGTTCTGGTGTTTGAGTGGTCGTTGGTTCTGGAGTTTGAGTGGTCGTTGGTTCAGGTGTTTGAGTGGTCGTTGGTACTGGTGTTTGAGTTGTCGTTGGTTCTGGTGTTTGAGTGGTCGTTGGTTCTGGTGTTTGAGTGGTCGTTGGTTCTGGAGTTTGAGTGGTCGTTGGTTCTGAAGTTTCAGGGGTCGTTGGTTCTGGTGTTTGAGTGGTCGTTGGTGCTGGTGTTTGAGTGGTCGTTGGTACTGGTGTTTGGGTGGTCGTAGGTTCTGTTGTTTGAGTTGTCGTTGGTTCTGGTGTTGGAGTGGTCGATGGTTCTGGTGTTTGAGGGGTCGTTGGTTCTGGTGTTGGAGTGTTAGTTGGTTCTGGAGTTTGAGTGGTCGTTGGTTCTGGTATTTGAGTGGTCGTTGGTTCTGGTGTTTGAGTGGTCGTTGATTCTGGTGTTTGAGTGGTCGTTGGTACTGGTGTTTGAATTGTCGTTGGTTCTGGTGTTTGAGTGGTCGTTGGTTCTGGTGTTTGAGTGGTCGTTGGTTCTGGAGTTTGAGTGGTCGTTGGTTCAGGTGTTTGAGTGGTCGTTGGTTCTGGTGTTTGAGTGGTCGTTGGTTCTGGTGTTTGAGTGGTCGTTGGTTCTGGTGTTTGAGTGGTCGTTGGTACTGGTGTTTGAGTGGTCGTTGGTTCTGGTGTTTGAGTGGTCGTTGGTTCTGGTGTTTGAGTGGTTGTTGGTACTGGTGTTTGAGTGGTCGATGGTTCTGGTGTTTGAGTGGTCGTTGGTTCTGTTGTTTGAGTGGTCGTTGGTACTGGTGTTTGAGTGGTCGTTGGTACTGGTGTTTGAGTGGTCGTTGGTTCTGGTGTTTGAGTGGTCGTTGATTCTGGTGTTTGAGTGGTCGTTGGTACTGGTGTTTGAGTGGTCGTTTGTTCTGGTGTTTGAGTGGTCGTTGGTTCTGGTGTTTGAGTGGTCGTTGGTACTGGTGTTTGAGTGGTCGATGGTTCTGGTGTTTGAGTGGTCGTTGGTTTTGGTGTTTGAGTGGTCGTTGGTTGTGGTGTTTGAGTGGTCGTTGGTTCTGGTGTTTGAGTGGTCGTTGGTTCTGGTGTTTGAATGGTCGTTGGTTCTGGTGTTTGAGTGATCGTTGGTTCTGGTGTTTGAGAGGTCGTTGGTACTGGTGTTTGAGTGGTCGTTGGTACTGGTGTTTGAGTGGTCGTTGGTTCTTGTGTTTGAATGGTCGTTGGTACTGGTGTTTGAGTGGTCGTTGGTTCTGGTGTTTGAGTGGTCGTTGGTTCTGGTGTTTGAGTGGTCGTTGGTTCTGGTGTTTGAGTGGTCGTTGGTTCTGGTGTTTGAGTGGTCGTTGGTTCTGGTGTTTCAGTGGTCGTTGGTCCTGGTGTTTGAGTGGTCGTTGGTACTGGTGTTTGAGTGGTCGTTGGTACTGGTGTTTGAGTTGTCGTTGGTTCTGGTGTTTGAGTGGTCGTTGGTACTGGTGTTTGAGTTGTCGTTGGTTCTGGTGTTTGAGTGATCGTTGGTTCTGGTGTTTGAGAGGTCGTTGGTACTGGTGTTTGAGTGGTCGTTGGTACTGGTGTTTGAGTGGTCGTTGGTTCTTGTGTTTGAATGGTCGTTGGTACTGGTGTTTGAGTGGTCGTTGGTTCTGGTGTTTGAGTGGTCGTTGGTTCTGGTGTTTGAGTGGTCGTTGGTTCTGGTGTTTGAGTGGTCGTTGGTTCTGGTGTTTGAGTGGTCGTTGGTTCTGGTGTTTGAGTGGTCGTTGGTCCTGGTGTTTGAGTGGTCGTTGGTACTGGTGTTTGAGTGGTCGTTGGTACTGGTGTTTGAGTTGTCGTTGGTTCTGGTGTTTGAGTGGTCGTTGGTTCTGGTGTTTGAGTGGTCGTTGGTTCTGGAGTTTGAGTGGTCGTTGGTTCTGGTGTTTCAGGGGTCGTTGGTACTGGTGTTTGGGTGGTCGTAGGTTCTGGTGTTTGAGTTGTCGTTGGTTCTGGTGTTGGAGTGGTCGTTGGTTCTGGAGTTTGAGTGGTCGTTGGTTCAGGTGTTTGAGTGGTCGTTGGTTCTGGTGTTTGAGTGGTCGTTGGTTCTGGTGTTTGAGTGGTCGTTGGTACTGGTGTTTGAGTGGTCGTTGGTTCTGGTGTTTGAGTGGTCGTTGGTTCTGGTGTTTGAGTGGTCGTTGGTTCTGGTGTTTGAGTGGTCGTTGGTTCTGGTATTTGAGTGGTCGTTGGTTCTGGTGTTTGAGTGGTCGTTGGTACTGGTGTTTGAATTGTCGTTGGTTCTGGTGTTTGAGTGGTCGTTGGTTCTGGTGTTTGAGTGGTCGTTGGTTCTGGAGTTTGAGTGGTCGTTGGTTCAGGTGTTTGAGTGGTCGTTGGTACTGGTGTTTGAGTTGTCGTTGGTTCTGGTGTTTGAGTGGTCGTTGGTTCTGGTGTTTGAGTGGTCGTTGGTTCTGGAGTTTGAGTGGTCGTTGGTTCTGAAGTTTCAGGGGTCGTTGGTTCTGGTGTTTGAGTGGTCGTTGGTGCTGGTGTTTGAGTGGTCGTTGGTACTGGTGTTTGGGTGGTCGTAGGTTCTGTTGTTTGAGTTGTCGTTGGTTCTGGTGTTGGAGTGGTCGATGGTTCTGGTGTTTGAGGGGTCGTTGGTTCTGGTGTTGGAGTGTTAGTTGGTTCTGGAGTTTGAGTGGTCGTTGGTTCTGGTATTTGAGTGGTCGTTGGTTCTGGTGTTTGAGTGGTCGTTGATTCTGGTGTTTGAGTGGTCGTTGGTACTGGTGTTTGAATTGTCGTTGGTTCTGGTGTTTGAGTGGTCGTTGGTTCTGGTGTTTGAGTGGTCGTTGGTTCTGGAGTTTGAGTGGTCGTTGGTTCAGGTGTTTGAGTGGTCGTTGGTTCTGGTGTTTGAGTGGTCGTTGGTTCTGGTGTTTGAGTGGTCGTTGGTTCTGGTGTTTGAGTGGTCGTTGGTACTGGTGTTTGAGTGGTCGTTGGTTCTGGTGTTTGAGTGGTCGTTGGTTCTGGTGTTTGAGTGGTTGTTGGTACTGGTGTTTGAGTGGTCGATGGTTCTGGTGTTTGAGTGGTCGTTGGTTCTGTTGTTTGAGTGGTCGTTGGTACTGGTGTTTGAGTGGTCGTTGGTACTGGTGTTTGAGTGGTCGTTGGTTCTGGTGTTTGAGTGGTCGTTGATTCTGGTGTTTGAGTGGTCGTTGGTACTGGTGTTTGAGTGGTCGTTTGTTCTGGTGTTTGAGTGGTCGTTGGTTCTGGTGTTTGAGTGGTCGTTGGTACTGGTGTTTGAGTGGTCGTTGGTACTGGTGTTTGAGTTGTCGTTGGTTCTGGTGTTTGAGTGGTCGTTGGTTCTGGTGTTTGAGTGGTCGTTGGTTCTGGAGTTTGAGTGGTCGTTGGTTCTGGTGTTTCAGGGGTCGTTGGTACTGGTGTTTGGGTGGTCGTAGGTTCTGGTGTTTGAGTTGTCGTTGGTTCTGGTGTTGGAGTGGTCGTTGGTTCTGGAGTTTGAGTGGTCGTTGGTTCAGGTGTTTGAGTGGTCGTTGGTTCTGGTGTTTGAGTGGTCGTTGGTTCTGGTGTTTGAGTGGTCGTTGGTACTGGTGTTTGAGTGGTCGTTGGTTCTGGTGTTTGAGTGGTCGTTGGTTCTGGTGTTTGAGTGGTCGTTGGTTCTGGTGTTTGAGTGGTCGTTGGTTCTGGTATTTGAGTGGTCGTTGGTACTGGTGTTTGAGTTGTCGTTGGTTCTGGTGTTTGAGTGGTCGTTGGTTCTGGTGTTTGAGTGGTCGTTGGTTCTGGTGTTTGAGTGGTCGTTGGTACTGGTGTTTGAATTGTCGTTGGTTCTGGTGTTTGAGTGGTCGTTGGTTCTGGTGTTTGAGTGGTCGTTGGTTCTGGAGTTTGAGTGGTCGTTGGTTCAGGTGTTTGAGTGGTCGTTGGTACTGGTGTTTGAGTTGTCATTGGTTCTGGTGTTTGAGTGGTCGTTGGTTCTGGAGTTTGAGTGGTCGTTGGTTCTGGTGTTTGAGGGGTCGTTGGTTCTGGTGTTGGAGTGTTAGTTGGTTCTGGAGTTTGAGTGGTCGTTGGTTCTGGTATTTGAGTGGTCGTTGGTTCTGGTGTTTGAGTGGTCGTTGATTCTGGTGTTTGAGTGGTCGTTGGTACTGGTGTTTGAATTGTCGTTGGTTCTGGTGTTTGAGTGGTCGTTGGTTCTGGTGTTTGAGTGGTCGTTGGTTCTGGAGTTTGAGTGGTCGTTGGTTCAGGTATTTGAGTGGTCGTTGGTTCTGGTGTTTGAGTGGTCGTTGGTTCTGGTGTTTGAGTGGTCGTTGGTTCTGGTGTTTGAGTGGTCGTTGGTACTGGTGTTTGAGTGGTCGTTGGTTCTGGTGTTTGAGTGGTCGTTGGTTCTGGTGTTTGAGTGGTTGTTGGTACTGGTGTTTGAGTGGTCGATGGTTCTGGTGTTTGAGTGGTCGTTGGTTCTGTTGTTTGAGTGGTCGTTGGTACTGGTGTTTGAGTGGTCGTTGGTACTGGTGTTTGAGTGGTCGTTGGTTCTGGTGTTTGAGTGGTCGTTGATTCTGGTGTTTGAGTGGTCGTTGGTACTGGTGTTTGAGTGGTCGTTTGTTCTGGTGTTTGAGTGGTCGTTGGTTCTGGTGTTTGAGTGGTCGTTGGTACTGGTGTTTGAGTGGTCGATGGTTCTGGTGTTTGAGTGGTCGTTGGTTTTGGTGTTTGAGTGGTCGTTGGTTGTGGTGTTTGAGTGGTCGTTGGTTCTGGTGTTTGAGTGGTCGTTGGTTCTGGTGTTTGAATGGTCGTTGGTTCTGGTGTTTGAGTGGTCGTTGGTTCTGGTGTTTGAGTGGTCGTTGGTTCTGGTGTTTGAATGGTCGTTGGTTCTGGTGTTTGAGTGGTCGTTGGTTCTGGTGTTTGAGTGGTCGTTGGTTCTGGTGTTTGAGTGGTCGTTGGTTCTGGTGTTTGAGTGGTCGTTGGTACTGGTGTTTGAGTTGTCGTTGGTTCTGGTGTTTGAGTGATCGTTGGTTCTGGTGTTTGAGTGGTCGTTGGTACTGGTGTTTGAGTGGTCGTTGGAACTGGTGTTTGAGTGGTCGTTGGTTCTTGTGTTTGAATGGTCGTTGGTACTGGTGTTTGAGTGGTCGTTGGTTCTGGTGTTTGAGTGGTCGTTGGTTCTGGTGTTTGAGTGGTCGTTGGTTCTGGTGTTTGAGTGGTCGTTGGTTCTGGTGTTTGAGTGGTCGTTGGTTCTGGTGTTTGAGTGGTTGTTGGTTCTGGTGCTTGAGTGGTCGTTGGTTCTGGTGTTTGAGTGGTCGTTGGTTCTTGTGTTTGAGTGGTCGTTGGTACTGGTGTTTGAGTGGTTGTTGGTTGTGGTGTTTGAGTGGTCGTTGGTTCTGGTGTTTGAGTCGTCGTTGGTTCTGGTGTTTGAATGGTCGTTGGTTCTGGTGTTTGAGTGGTCGTTGGTTCTGGTGTTTGAGTGGTCGTTGGTTCTTGTGTTTGAGTGTTCGTTGGTACTGGTGTTTGAGTGGTTGTTGGTTCTGGTGTTTGAGTGGTCGTTGGTACTTGTGTTTGAGTGGTCGTTGGTTCTGGTGTTTGAGTGGTCGTTGGTACTGGTGTTTGAGTGGTCGTTGGTTCTGGTGTTTGAGTGGTCGTTGGTTCTGGTGTTTGAGTGGTCGTTGGTTCTGGTGTTTGAGTGGTCGTTGGTACTTGTGTTTGAGTGGTCGTTGGTTCTGGTGTTTGAGTGGTCGTTGGTACTGGTGTTTGAGTTGTCGTTGGTTCTGGTGTTTGAGTGATCGTTGGTTCTGGTGTTTGAGTGGTCGTTGGTACTGGTGTTTGAGTGGTCGTTGGTACTGGTGTTTGAGTGGTCGTTGGTTCTTGTGTTTGAATGGTCGTTGGTACTGGTGTTTGAGTGGTCGTAGGTTCTGGTGTTTGAGTGGTCGTTGGTTCTGGTGTTTGAGTGGTCGTTGGTTCTGGTGTTTGAGTGGTCGTTGGTTCTGGTGTTTGAGTGGTCGTTGGTTCTGGTGTTTGAGTGGTTGTTGGTTCTGGTGCTTGAGTGGTCGTTGGTTCTGGTGTTTGAGTGGTCGTTGGTTCTTGTGTTTGAGTGGTCGTTGGTACTGGTGTTTGAGTGGTTGTTGGTTGTGGTGTTTGAGTGGTCGTTGGTTCTGGTGTTTGAGTCGTCGTTGGTTCTGGTGTTTTAATGGTCGTTGGTTCTGGTGTTTGAGTGGTCGTTGGTTCTGGTGTTTGAGTGGTCGTTGGTTCTTGTGTTTGAGTGTTCGTTGGTACTGGTGTTTGAGTGGTTGTTGGTTCTGGTGTTTGAGTGGTCGTTGGTACTTGTGTTTGAGTGGTCGTTGGTTCTGGTGTTTGAGTGGTCGTTGGTACTGGTGTTTGAGTTGTCGTTGGTTCTGGTGTTTGAGTGATCGTTGGTTCTGGTGTTTGAGTGGTCGTTGGTACTGGTGTTTGAGTGCTCGTTGGTTCTGGTGTTTGAGTGATCGTTGGTTCTGGTGTTTGAGTGGTCGTTGGTACTGGTGTTTGAGTGGTCGTTGGTACTGGTGTTTGAGTGGTCGTTGGTTCTTGTGTTTGAATGGTCGTTGGTACTGGTGTTTGAGTGGTCGTTGGTTCTGGTGTTTGAGTGGTCGTTGGTTCTGGTGTTTGAGTGGTCGTTGGTTCTGGTGTTTGAGTGGTCGTTGGTTCTGGTGTTTGAGTGGTCGTTGGTTCTGGTGTTTGAGTGGTCGTTGGTTCTGGTGTTTGAGTGGTCGTTGGTTCTGGTGTTTGAGTGGTCGTTGGTTCTGGTGTTTGAGTGGTTGTTGGTTCTGGTGTTTGAGTGGTCGTTGGTTCTGGTGTTTGAATGGTCGTTGGTTCTGGTGTTTGAGTGGTCGTTGGTTCTGGTGTTTGAGTGGTCGTTGGTTCTTGTGTTTGAGTGGTCGTTGGTACTGGTGTTTGAGTGGTTGTTGGTTCTGGTGTTTGAGTGGTCGTTGGTACTTGTGTTTGAGTGGTCGTTGGTTCTGGTGATTGAGTGGTCCTTGGTACTGGTGTTTGAGTTGTCGTTGGTTCTGGTGTTTGAGTGATCGTTGGTTCTGGTGTTTGAGTGGTCGTTGGTACTGGTGTTTGAGTGGTCGTTGGTACTGGTGTTTGAGTGGTCGTTGGTTCTTGTGTTTGAATGGTCGTTGGTACTGGTGTTTGAGTGGTCGTTGGTTCTGGTGTTTGAGTGGTCGTTGGTTCTGGTGTTTGAGTGGTCGTTGGTTCTGGAGTTTGAGTGGTCGTTGGTTCAGGTATTTGAGTGGTCGTTGGTTCTGGTGTTTGAGTGGTCGTTGGTTCTGGTGTTTGAGTGGTCGTTGGTTCTGGTGTTTGAGTGGTCGTTGGTACTGGTGTTTGAGTGGTCGTTGGTTCTGGTGTTTGAGTGGTCGTTGGTTCTGGTGTTTGAGTGGTTGTTGGTACTGGTGTTTGAGTGGTCGATGGTTCTGGTGTTTGAGTGGTCGTTGGTTCTGTTGTTTGAGTGGTCGTTGGTACTGGTGTTTGAGTGGTCGTTGGTACTGGTGTTTGAGTGGTCGTTGGTTCTGGTGTTTGAGTGGTCGTTGATTCTGGTGTTTGAGTGGTCGTTGGTACTGGTGTTTGAGTGGTCGTTTGTTCTGGTGTTTGAGTGGTCGTTGGTTCTGGTGTTTGAGTGGTCGTTGGTACTGGTGTTTGAGTGGTCGATGGTTCTGGTGTTTGAGTGGTCGTTGGTTTTGGTGTTTGAGTGGTCGTTGGTTGTGGTGTTTGAGTGGTCGTTGGTTCTGGTGTTTGAGTGGTCGTTGGTTCTGGTGTTTGAATGGTCGTTGGTTCTGGTGTTTGAGTGGTCGTTGGTTCTGGTGTTTGAGTGGTCGTTGGTTCTGGTGTTTGAATGGTCGTTGGTTCTGGTGTTTGAGTGGTCGTTGGTTCTGGTGTTTGAGTGGTCGTTGGTTCTGGTGTTTGAGTGGTCGTTGGTTCTGGTGTTTGAGTGGTCGTTGGTACTGGTGTTTGAGTTGTCGTTGGTTCTGGTGTTTGAGTGATCGTTGGTTCTGGTGTTTGAGTGGTCGTTGGTACTGGTGTTTGAGTGGTCGTTGGAACTGGTGTTTGAGTGGTCGTTGGTTCTTGTGTTTGAATGGTCGTTGGTACTGGTGTTTGAGTGGTCGTTGGTTCTGGTGTTTGAGTGGTCGTTGGTTCTGGTGTTTGAGTGGTCGTTGGTTCTGGTGTTTGAGTGGTCGTTGGTTCTGGTGTTTGAGTGGTCGTTGGTTCTGGTGTTTGAGTGGTTGTTGGTTCTGGTGCTTGAGTGGTCGTTGGTTCTGGTGTTTGAGTGGTCGTTGGTTCTTGTGTTTGAGTGGTCGTTGGTACTGGTGTTTGAGTGGTTGTTGGTTGTGGTGTTTGAGTGGTCGTTGGTTCTGGTGTTTGAGTCGTCGTTGGTTCTGGTGTTTGAATGGTCGTTGGTTCTGGTGTTTGAGTGGTCGTTGGTTCTGGTGTTTGAGTGGTCGTTGGTTCTTGTGTTTGAGTGTTCGTTGGTACTGGTGTTTGAGTGGTTGTTGGTTCTGGTGTTTGAGTGGTCGTTGGTACTTGTGTTTGAGTGGTCGTTGGTTCTGGTGTTTGAGTGGTCGTTGGTACTGGTGTTTGAGTGGTCGTTGGTTCTGGTGTTTGAGTGGTCGTTGGTTCTGGTGTTTGAGTGGTCGTTGGTTCTGGTGTTTGAGTGGTCGTTGGTACTTGTGTTTGAGTGGTCGTTGGTTCTGGTGTTTGAGTGGTCGTTGGTACTGGTGTTTGAGTTGTCGTTGGTTCTGGTGTTTGAGTGATCGTTGGTTCTGGTGTTTGAGTGGTCGTTGGTACTGGTGTTTGAGTGGTCGTTGGTACTGGTGTTTGAGTGGTCGTTGGTTCTTGTGTTTGAATGGTCGTTGGTACTGGTGTTTGAGTGGTCGTAGGTTCTGGTGTTTGAGTGGTCGTTGGTTCTGGTGTTTGAGTGGTCGTTGGTTCTGGTGTTTGAGTGGTCGTTGGTTCTGGTGTTTGAGTGGTCGTTGGTTCTGGTGTTTGAGTGGTTGTTGGTTCTGGTGCTTGAGTGGTCGTTGGTTCTGGTGTTTGAGTGGTCGTTGGTTCTTGTGTTTGAGTGGTCGTTGGTACTGGTGTTTGAGTGGTTGTTGGTTGTGGTGTTTGAGTGGTCGTTGGTTCTGGTGTTTGAGTCGTCGTTGGTTCAGGCGTTGGAGTAGTCGTTGGTTCTGGTGTTGGAACGATAATATTATAGTGTGCTTGGAAGCCACCTGCAGTGACACTATAGTCTGAACTGAATTCTATGTATATATGATTTTTGGTTGAATGTGGGACTACTGGTTTTGTGCTTCCACAATATCTGCAAGAAAACGCATATACTTCAAACAGTTAAACAGCTCGTAAAAGACTTGATAATGACTTTTTTCTAAGGATTAAAAATCGCTATATTTGTTCCCCAGTACAAAACATTGTTGAAAAGATCCTGGTTTCACGAAATTGAATTTAAAACAATTGGAATTTAATGGATATCAATGAATAGATTAATACACTGTTTACATCAGATTCTTGATTTCAAAAATGTCCACTGAATACGTACTTTGTTCCACCTTCTCTTAGACTGTCACCAGCCCTTATCAAACAGTAATCATAGCTGCATGATGAATGACTCTCTAGATCGAATGATGTAAAGACGAGGTCAATTGTAGAACCTTCACTTCCCTATGGATTAATTACAAATTAAAGACCTATCATTAGCTCTTGAATCTTGAAGTGCATGTATGAATAAACCCGTATCCAGTATGACGACTTCGAAGAGAAAGATGTTTATCGGTTAATATAGGTTACTAGCAGGGAACCCTCACACCCCTCGGGTCCCGCTAGGTGAGCAAATGTGATCTGAGTTGTCAATTGCTTTAAAACTTAAGTGCATGCGTTGTAAATAACTCCTGTACGCATCATTCCTTGCAGACTTAAAAACGCGCCAAAAATGGGCAAAAGTCTGCGGGTTCTATAATTTGTGAAACAACCATTCATGTCCGCAGTTGTAGTTTATTAATATAGACTTTTTTCTTGCATAAAAATACACATTATATTTACCTCATGGCCCTCCGATTCGTTATACCCATTATCAATCTAAGGTTATGCCACATTACTTTTTTAACCCGTCAAACCACATTCCCTCCCCCAGCCAGGATGCTGTATTAACCCCAGTACCCACCCAACGGTAATTATTATACCACATCACTATAATATCCTAAACCATTTCCCGTGATTTACTGTATTAACCCCCTATCACCCGCCAAAAAACCCAGGTTGTTTTATTAACCCCACAAAACGGTAGGGGAGAGCGGGGAGTGTACGCCCTATGGGCAGGTTTGACATGAGTGAAACCCAAAGGACCCCTCCCAGTGCTCCTGGCCTACTGTTTAAGTCATTCAAAAACACATAGATCACTATAAATAACTTGAATAGACTCCTTATCGACCCCCAAGCCCCGGCCTTTTGAACATGTTTAATCCAATTTGCATTGGAATTGTGTGAGAACTTAACCGTGTTAAAGAAAGTCGCTTCTCAACCTAAATATATCATATTTTGATTCGCTCAATTTTTTTTTAAAAAACCCATGGGTTTTAATTCAAACTCGGGTATGATTCATCATATGAATGTCCTGGCTTTTTAAAGGTGTTTCTTGTTGAAAATCTCTAAAGAGAACGACAGCATTTAGTAGATTAAAAACGATTTTTGAAAGGATTAAACAATGTAGGCCTAACTAGACTTTGCCCCGCGTGTGGATCATCATGTGTAGAGATTTCAGTGAGAATTTTGTTGATCCCTAAAGTCTTTTGGTACCCAGTTGGAGCCAGCCGCTTCAAGGGTATACACCATCAACGCACTCCCCATAGACGCTACGTGAAAAGTAGGGGTCAAACAATCGGCTCTAACTTGAGTAATCCCATTCGTCCTTACATGACATTTACAGAGATTATTATTAAGGGTTGTCCGCAAAACATTTCAAAAGTATACCCATTATTAATCAAAAATGTCTATAATCTAGTCAACTGGACTTACTTTTATTGTTTGGCGACAGTTTCACATCCTATCCCGGATGTATCGTCAGGCCGACTGCTGTTCTAGTGGCTTTGCTTGACCCGTGACGGGGTCAAGGAGTCCAAACGTCGAGGGATCTTGTTGACCGCTGAGTGTAGGCCCCCGCTAGGTTATAACGTAGGCCCCCTCCTCTTTTGAGAGTTGGCTCCTCTCGCTTCACATACACTGCTTCCTTAACCCCTCTTTCGAACCACCGCGATTCTCGGTCCAAAATCAGAATATTGTCAAATGTGTGATGGGTGCTGTTGAGATGAGTGTACACGGCCGAGTCTCCGCAGCCAGAGCTTGGTCGTCTGTGCTGGTACATGCGTTTAGCCAGAGTTTGTTTTGTTTCGCCTATGTACACATCCTCACAGTCCTTGTCCTTACAAGTTACATTGAATGCCATACACAATATTGCTCAGTTGATCTTTAGGTGATTTGTCTTTAGGGTGGACAAGCTTCTGCCTCAGTGTGTTGGTGGGCTTGAAGGCAACAGGTATCTGGTAGTCTCTGAAAATTCTGCGAATTTTCTCAGAGAGGCCAGACACATAAGGGATGGTAACGTTGCGTCTCTTTAAAGTGTCTTTGTTACCATCAGAGTTTGCTGTGTTGCTCTTTGATGAAGTGTTAGTTTTGCGAAGTGCCTTCTCGAAGGTCCATTTGCGGTACCCGCAAGCACCCAGTGCTGTTTTTAGGTGCGAGTGTTCTTTGTTTTTCGTGTCCTCATCTGTGCTGATGGAATCCGCTCGATGGAACAGCGTTTTGATTACCCCCAGTTTATGGACTAAGGGGTGGTGCGAATCACGGGTCAAGCAAAGCCACTAGAACATCAGTCGGCCTGACGATACATCCGGGATAGGATGTGAAACTGTCGCCAAACAATAAAAGTAAGTCCAGTTGACTAGATTATAGACATTTTTGATTGATTTTCGCTACCTGGATGACTGACAACATTCATAAATATATACCCATTATTGTCAGATTAGATTTTTCAATATTTTGCGATGAATTTGATGTAGCGATTTTGGCACGCTCCAAAACCCAGGACGGACATTCCGCCGATTTCAGTCGTTTAAAACTTTAAAATGTTTAAAATAGTGCGATTTTTTCTGAAATTTGTACTGTGCACACTCATAAAAATGTGTAATACCCAAAACTAATAGATATAATTGAAAAAAGTCTGTCAAAATCTCGCAATTTGTACCGCAAAAAGGAACTTATTGCTGTGATAAACTTTTACCGGACGTGCTATCCCATAGCGCATTGGTGGTGTATACCCTGAAACCCCATAGGCCTATCTTAAAACCATTTCCCGCGTGACTTTTCCATTTCCCGCGTGATATTTATGTGCGTATAGTGCCGCGGCAGCTCGCCATTACGCAAACATGCACGCGACGCGATACCACGGTATGCGCATAGACTAAATACCAAGCGTATCGCGTGCAAGTATATACGCAATCGCGAAACAACAAAGTAGCAACGGGCTAAAAAAAAAAAATCACGAAATCTAACCCAAATTAAGAAAATCAAACATAAACTAGTTCGTCGTAGGATCCATACGGTCTTGCACAGCGAATTTGAAGTCAATCGAATATGCGGAAAGGGAAGAACATCTCAAGACAAAATGAGGCAATTCCGTATTATATTATAGATATCACTATCAGCAATAAAGAAAGGAAATCATTTCACAACAATACAAACAACAAATTCCAATCGTACCTTAATCAGCCACGCACATGTTAGATCGTTACTGTAATCTGAAGGGTAGTTAGGGGTCATGAAACTGCCATTAAGATCCGTCATCTCACGAATACATCCTGGTAACAATAACATAATTATGATATCAATGGATTAATAACAACGCCATATTCATCAACACCAATTAACAGTAGCAACAACTGCAATGGCGGCAATCATAAATAATAACAAACTAACAAGGACAACAGCAGCAGCTGCAGCAGTAGCATCAATTACAACTACAGCAACAATTAAGGCAAATTTTACCGCCAAAGTTTATTCTTCATACATTATTCTTGAGGAAGATAATATGGAAGATCCTTGTGGTTTGGTTATGGCGTTGGCTGCTTTTCTTAAGAGTGTAGATAAAGTGAATTATACCGGGAATGACTCTCTGTCTGATCAGGCGTTTTTAGTTGTTTCACGAGCGCCAATGCTCATGTGCACCGTCAGAGATGAACTAGGGTAGGCTTATAATAGTACTTCTGCCCCTTACCTTCGGGTTCTTCCTCTGCTGAACAGTCTTCACCAGAGAAGCCAGGCGGGCATAAACAAGCGCACGAGGGACCAACATATCCCTCATTCATGCAGATCAGATCATCAAGGTTAGTACATGTTGCTATAGAGACAAATAAACACTTTAAAAACCCTTGCAATCGCCTTTATTTCGTTATATTTTCATATTAAATGTGCAAACTCGAAGAAAAGCTCATGTGTTCCAATGATACCAAATTTGTAGCAATCGTGTATTTCAGTTCTCGGCCACTTGCTTGACAATACTTATGTGGAGGTCTAAATCTCAATATGCAAAAATCAGCACTATATTATACTGACAAGTGAATTATAGAGCATCACTCTATACTGAACATGTAGTTGTCAATGTAATACTTCAGTGAACAATGGAAGTGTAAGTCGTGTACTACCATGTTTCACTGAGACGACAGAGGGGGTTCTTTAGCGCACAAATTAGCGGTGGATTTGGCATATTTTGATCGAGACCTCCCCACATTCTCAAGCAAGTGGCTGAACACTAAAACGTGTGATTGTTATGAATGTGGCATTGCTAACCCTAACACTTTTGGGATGGACATGTTGAGAAAACTGTCCGGGTGGAAATGGGCGAAATTAAGCGGAAAAAGCTGGACTTGCCGACGACGGGATTCAACCCCGAATCCTCCAGCATGGCTCACAGTGTCTTAGTCCACTCGGCCAGGGTCACGCGCCCGCAATTTACAATTCCGTGATCATTTATCACCCGCCGTGAGCCCGGTGAGATGAGGCGACAAGTGCTGCCAGGATAGTTTTCAAGTGGGATTTCATAGGGTTCAGGAGTGTACGGGAGGCGACACGTGCTGCCAGCAGAGTTTTCAAGTGGGATTTCATAGGGTTCAGGAGTGTACGGGAGGAGATACGTGCTGCCAGGATAGTTTTCAAGTGGGATTTCATAGGGTTCAGGAGTGTACGGGAGGCGACACGTGCTGCCAGCATAGTTTTCAAGTGGGATTTCATAGGGTTCAGGAGTGTACGGGAGGAGACACGTGCTGCCAGGATAGTTTTCAAGTGGGATTTCATAGGGTTCAGGAGTGTACGGGAGGAGACACGTGCTGCCAGGATAGTTTTCAAGTGGGATTTCATAGGGTTCAGGAGTGTACGGGAGGCGACACGTGCTGCCAGCATAGTTTTCAAGTGGGATTTCATAGGGTTCAGGAGTGTACGGGAGGCGACACGTGCTGCCAGCATAGTTTTCAAGTGGGATTTCATAGGGTTCAGGAGTGTACGGGAGGCGACACGTGCTGCCAGCATAGTTTTCAAGTGGGATTTCATAGGGTTCAGGAGTGTACGGGAGGCGACACGTGCTGCCAGCATAGTTTTCAAGTGGGATTTCATAGGGTTCAGGAGTGTACGGGAGGAGACACATCAGCATTGATAGGTAACAAAATATGAAAATATTACAGGAAATCCGAGAAGACTAGAGAGAGAGTTCATTATATTGGAGTGCGTTTTATAATTAATGGAGAAAGAACAGAATTGAATTTCGAGATAATTATAAACAATACTTGCAAAGGCTCTCTTAACCTCGGGCTTAACCTGTAGAGATATTCATTATGATGAAACATTATACGTGTATGCAAATTACCAATATCGTATTTGGTAGTTATGCACAACTCAATTCTGCATATTATTAATAGCACTTTAATAGCAATAGTAATAACGTAAATAAGCACTTACCGTTACAATTGTAAATGAAATTAGCCAGTTTTATATCAGCAAATCTAAGTTGTTCTCGGTTACCCATAATTAACTCATCTAGAATATTTACAGCGCAAATTGTTGCTTCATTGTTGGACGAGAAATACTGAAATATAATCATTATTAGATTGATCATTAGTTATGGCAATGGACAATGTTAAAATACATTCCATAGAATCAAAGAATATCTACACAGTTATAGGGGCAATATAAATAATATAAAGCACACAACCATGTTTGAAAATAAAATGTATTTTTATTCCATTGTTCGAAAAATCCCCAACTATTTGAGAATCATATCTGATTAAATACTATTTTGCCGTTTGACACATTTGAATAACGATTCAGTAAGTGACCGCTTGGTTTGAAAAAATTCCCAACTTTTTGGGAACCATATCTCATTAAATACCATTTTGCCGTTTGACACATTTGAATTACGATTCAGTAAGTGACCGCTTGGTTTGAAAAATCCCCAACTTTTTGTGAATCATATCTGATTAAATACTATTTTGCCGTTTGACACATTTGAATTACGATTCATTAAGTGACCGCTTGGTTTGAAAAATCCCCAACTATTTGAGAATCATATCTGATTAAATACCATTTTGCCGTTTGACACATTTGAATTACGATTCAATATGTGACCACTTGAAAGTTGATTTAAAGAGCGCACATTTTACGAGAGCGATTACGGTTAAGGCGAGGCATCCGTGCTGAATGATAGCGCCTGGTACGTGGTTCAAAAATTATTCCTTCTGGTTTTGGGATAAAATTGTGCATGGAAATGCTGAAAAACATTTGCCAGTTAAGTCCATCATTGCATTACCAACTAATTGCCGATATTGTTCAAGTATTCACTGGACTCAAGCAGTTATGTGTTAAGATTGCAGAATAATAGCATACTATAAGATCAATACTATAAGTAAGCTTATACTATAAAGTCAGCTTACTAATCTATACATGTTACTTGTTTAAAAACCAACTGTAGGACAGACAGTGTAGGTTGGGCATGGGGTAGTCTGTGAGATCACACATTTTGTTTGGCCAGGCTATTATACTATTATTGCACCGCATGTATTAATATCAAGGTTGTATTATATGGGAATGTCCGAGAGATCACAAATCGCATCGTGTAATTGGATATCATATACTTATTGCACAGCGCACAACATGTTGTCATACGGTGTGTAAACCTTGCCTCATATCGTATTAATATCAAGGTTTTCCTATAATTATTAAGAATGTCTGTGAGATCACAAATCGTATTGTGTAATTGCATATCATGCTCTTATTGCACCGCGCACAACATGTTGTCATACGGTATGTAAACCTTGCCTCATATCGTATTAATATCAAGGTTTTCCTATAATTATTAAGAATGTCTGTGAGATCACAAATCGTATTGTGTAATTGCATATCATGCTCTTATTGCACCGCGCACAACATGTTGTCATACGGTATGTAAACCTTGCCTCATATCGTATTAATATCAAGATTGTCCTATATGGGAATGTCTGTGAGATCACAAATCGTATTGTGTAATTGGATATTATACTCTTATTGCACAGCGCACAACATGTTGTCATACAGTATGTAAACCTCGCCTCACATCGTATTAATGTCAAGGTTGTATTATGTGGAAATGTCTGTGAGATCACAAATCGTATTATGTAATTGAATATTATCCTCTTATTGCACCGCGCACAACATGTTGTCATCCGGTACGGGAACCTTGCCTGACCAAAGAAAGAGTTTTGATTGTACTACAGAGATGTTTAGAAATGTTTAGAAATTTTATTCTCAATTCATGGCCGCATTCCCTATCTTTCAAAACCTCTAGATGGGATATTTTCTTAATTATATATTCAATTGGAAACTATTTAGAAGGCAAATTCCCGACTACACATATGAAGCAAGGTTGATGAAGCTTAATGGGAAATTCTTCACAGCATCTACGCGACAAGAATAATTCTACAGAAATCGATATAAAGGTTGAAGATCATTGGAAGAACGCAAGTATCGTTATGTTTGTAAAATAAAGCATTATCGTTTAAATTCTTATTTCGGATTTCATAACCACAACAGCATTAAAAGAACCAACATTTACCTTAGATCCATAATGCATTATAGACCCTACATCATACTGGACATCAACGATAACTTTACCCAGGCTATAAGAATCAAAATTATGCTCGTATCCGGGTATAATATTTTCACTGTGAATCTGTACGTATTTATCTCTATCTGGACGTGATTGCTCGTGATGGAAGCCAAAAGCATGACCAATCTCATGGAGTACAGTACCAAGCTATAAATGAATAGGTTAAAAGGGAGAAATGATATGGTGAATCACAATATAATGAATCACAATATAATTTTGCATGGGTTCTAACGGCCCTTGACCTTGACGTGTGAATTCAACCATGCAATTGTTGATCAAGCGTATCGGTTTACTTCATCCCCAGTCAGCATGGTCAGAAGCCAAGCATGAAAAATAATGTCTTTTTTTCACCCGGGCCCGCGCACGTACAAGAAGAAATAATCGGGTCATTTACAACTCGCAATTGTGACATTAATCTTAACTTAGGCTCACTAAATAATTTCCG
The DNA here is from genome assembly GCA_035610835.1 of Ophiura sarsii. Classification (NCBI taxonomy): domain Eukaryota; kingdom Metazoa; phylum Echinodermata; class Ophiuroidea; order Amphilepidida; family Ophiuridae; genus Ophiura; species Ophiura sarsii. The sequence goes on from CM069442.1 coordinate 96,870,418, forward strand.
GTTTTTTATAAAATATATGACTTTTCTATTATTTTTGAGTCGATAAAAATGCATTTTCAATGCTATCGTAACATCGTAATTTTACCGATTGTAGCAAAAACATCGTGAACAAGAAATGTTCCTAATACAACTGTATCAAAAATATGTTTATTTTGTAATCAATAGATTTCTAGTCCATTGTTTTAACCACTAGGCAGAGGCGGACTGGCCACTGTGGCGTTGTGGCGATCGCCACATGGGCCGCTTGGTTCTGGGCCTCTCAGGGCCGGTTACTCACATGCCATGTATTATACAGGGTGAGTAAAAAAATGCAATAGTGGAAAGGAGCCATCTTGTTTTGAAAGTTTGAAACTTTTTAAACGTTACAAAAATTGATATATTTGTTCCTAACTTTATGTGTAACAATGAAGTCAATCGCATGTTTTGTTTGCCTTTGGTGAACCTTTTTGCTGCACAACCCAATTTACTTGTTTGTTCACGAATATAGTGATTTTCAATTGAAATTGCACACATTTCATGTTCACATTTGAATATCCCGCCAACAACCATTTGGTATAATTTCATTTTAACTCACTAAACTTAGAACGTTATAAGCAATTCATAGCATGGTATGTATACATTGATTATTTTATCTCCCATGTTAACAAGAAAGAATGCATAATTTACTCACATTTTCAAATTTTAATGAGAGACGCCTTTTGCAATCTCATGCATGTTTTGGGTGTCTTGTGGAAAAGCATGTGAAATGAGTCAATGGGTAAAAATGTCCACCAAAGGGAGATGAAAAATTCGATTTACTTCATTTTTTCACATGAAATTAGTAACAGATATGTTATTCTTGGCAGTAAATATGCTTGCTAAGGGGGGGGGGGGGGGGGGGGGGGGGGGGGGGGGTAATCTGACTCTTGTGTAAGTTTGTGATTCATTCCCTGTGTCATTTATAAATTGCTGTTTTTTAACTTGTTATATGTTTCCCATAGTGCAATATTAGCTATATTTACACACAGAAAACACTATGTAAAAAATTATGTAAATATAGAACTCCATAATTATTATGTAAGAGTTTACATAAAACATGTAATATATACCCAAGCTTGTGTAAATTCCTATGCAAAAGCTTAACACAACTGTTTACATAGTATTATGGAGTTCTATTTTTACACAGATTGTGTATTTTTTACATAATTTGTGTAATTTTTTTACATAGTGTTTTCTGTGTGTAGGCGTCTTAGAATTTTTTTTTTATGTTACCCACAGTGCAATATTAGCTATATTTAGGCGACTTAGCATGTACAATTATCTATGTATTTTTGATACCTTTTAATCTCTTTTAGCATTTTTAATTTTCAATTTTGTTGTTATCTTTGTATACATTTCTATGTGCAATTTGATGTTTTTATACCAATGTAATAACCATGTAATTCAGCTTTTAGCTGCGATTTGGTGACAATAAACTATAACTATAACTATAACTATAACTATAACTATAACTATAACTATAACTATAACTATAACTATAACTATAACTATAACTATAACTATAACTATAACTATAACTATAACTATAACTATAACTATAACTATAACTATAACTATAACTATAACTATAACTATAACTTATAAACAAATTCAAACATCAACTTGGTTTTGAAAACAAGATGGCTTCTTTCCACTATTGCAGGTTTTTTTTTGACTGACCCTGTATATAGTGTATGACATGCGCGAAAGGCAATACAAAACATTAATTGGGAAAAAATCCTTTTCAAGATTTTCAAAAAATAATATAAACTGAACAAAATACGAGAGAATGACAAGCTTATGAAGAGGTCAATCAACTCAGCCAGCTGTTTTATTACCTGTTACAGAAAACGCCATCTGCTTTTCACATGACAACAACATTATGATACATTTTCCATTTAGAAAAAACAACCCGTAAGTTTATTACGTGTTTTCCAAGAAATATTACACTACTTGATATTATATTGAATCCTACTGAACACTTTTATACGTATAATATTCGAATCGAAAAGTTCAATTCATATGAAAATCAAAATCACCGCATTTTGTGTCAACTACTCACATTTCAATACCGAATGAATTCGTAAAAAGCACAAGTAGAGTTATACTTACAAACGCACACCCACTTCCAATTGAAATTTCCTGATTTCCTCCAAGTTTTCCGACATATGACCAGCAACTAATTATATATAAATAATAAATAGGTTTTCAATTCTTAAAAGGAGGTGTCCACCAAGTGCAACATAGTGCATTATATGTTAGTAAAATAATTATCGGCATAATTCTGTTATACCCTACACACCAACATCGGTAGTATGCGTCGTTCTTAAAAATCATGCACTATGACTATACCTCTGTGAAGGGTACAACAGAATTACTCCCAAGCGATCATGGGAGCTTGCGCTCACCCTCGGAAACCGAAATCACCCCTGCACTTCCTCAACGGATTTAAAGTCGGTATAAATAATTAAAGGTTTGTTCATTAACCATTATTTACTAATTAAAACCCTCATGGCGGACGAAAGTTTTTGCTTCGTTTATATAGTTTTTACGAAATGCGAATTTGCATTTTTTACTTCCGGGATATCCGCGAACCAGTGGTAACTGTCACTTTACGATGTTGCTAAGCGTATGCAAAGGGGCATGACTGGGCGTCATTTTTCGTGATGTGAGACGGGTGGACCATGTCAATTATAAAGGTCAGTGGGCGCCTTTTGGCTCCTGCAATCACCATTTACAGCAACACTGATCGCTTGAACCAAATGCAAAATTTGAACCGAAGAGGTAGAGCGTCAAGAGAGAGCGAGTCTTATAATATCCTCTTTTACACAGTTTTATACATACGCTTCAAGGCTTGATTGTACCTATTATTAACATGCATAGCACATAACCGAGCCATAATAAAATAGTCAATGTTGGCGCTCCAATTGTTATATTTTATCGTTTTAGCATGACTTATATACTAGGCTGCCGAGTCCGCTATAAGGAATTAATATTGATTCAAGCAACACTGATCAAGATAAACAATCATCTACTAAACACGCACACGCGAAGTTGGTCTTATTTTCCAAACCGACCAATATATCGGCCGAGTGCACCAAATTGGCGTAACTTACGAGCGATGTAAGCTACCTCGCTAGTACGTATGCCCAACTACAGCGTAAATTACTATTGATGTAATTTTGAGAGCAAAACTGGATAATAAGAACGGAATAGTGACTGGCGAGGTAAATATCCAGATCAATTACATCGTCCCGCTTCAAGCTTCAAACGTGTGTACAAGTATCGATCGACAATCATAATGACACTAATGGTGTTCCGTAGAATTATATAAAATCAGTCGCTACGGTCAAACGTTGATTTAAATAACATGAATAATGAAACACGTCACACCACGTCCAGTTGAGCAATGCTGTCGTGGAAATGACACAATTTTTGGTGTTCTAATTGTTCAAAGTTTGTTACCGTGGTGTTCGAAATGTTCAAAGTTTGTTACCGTTCTTTCAAAAATAAGGACTATAATCACATTACAAACACATTTTGTGCGAGAGTAACATACAAATATGGTATAAATGGCAAAAATGTCACGATAAAAATCCGGTCGTTAATAATAAATGGATCAATGGTTAAATACTAAAAGTATTACCCATACACTCGTCGATCTCTGTGACGTGCTTATATATCGACAAACACGGGTTCGATCCCCGTGTATTCCTTATTTATTCTTTTGAATTATTATTTTCTTTTAACTTAATTTTAATGTATTGTATGCGTGTTCTGCACTGTGTATGAGAAAAATGATGTTATTGAAATGATAATGGAAACTCGACCTTGCCTTACATCTATAATAAATAAACATTTACACCAAAATAAAACCACACATTAAAAAAGGACCTTAAAACATCGGTCGAGTGCACCAATGGCGAGTAACTAAGGAATAGTGCTACCTCGCTAGTAAGTAAGAGGTAAGTCATAATTTTGAGAGCGCCAAACCGGAGTAAGCTACTAGGCTAGTAAACACCGATTAATTTACGCTAAATCTTATACCTTACCAGGCCCAAGAGTAAGTTGGGAGCATAACTTCATGCTGCTGCAACTATCGTTGCTAAAAAGTGTGCAAGGTGTATGCTGTATGCTGCCATAGTTATGTCGATGAAATAGGTGACTTTAATCAAGAAAATTGCTTGGATTAACTGAACACTCAAGTCAAATTGATTTGTCAAGCAATAGGCCTAATGATGAATAATTATATAGATAGAAGTTAAATAAAGCAATCAGAGATAAATGATAGATAAATAAATAGAAATATAATAAAATGTAAACGCATGGACCTTTATAAATATAATTCACACATAAAAATGATGAAACATTAATCCACCATTGATCAAATAAACTTAATTGTATTGTATTTTACAATAAATATTTTCATCTATAGATGTAAGACAAGGTCGATTTGATAAAATGTAGCTGTTAACTTTGATTTAAATTAGATGCCCAGTCTCGGCCTCGATTGCACTGTAATAGTGGCTTATGAATTTGATGCTCAGATTCGACCTCGATCGATTGTACTGCGGATTTGATGCTCAGTCTTGGCCTCGATTATTTTGTTGGGGGGATTATTTAATTTAGTTGTACACAGGAATGTGATATTCAGAATTTGTCGATGGTTATCCACGATTACGTGTTAAACCAATACGAATTGATATGTAGGCAAACCGTGCGTCGTCTGGGACAACAGTATTCCATCAGAGCCCAGTCACTAGTGGAGTGCCACAAGCATCCATCCTTGGACCTATTCTTTTCCTACTTTTTTGTCAACGACATTCCTGATATGATTTCATCAACTGCAAAAATGTTTGCCGACGACACAAAAATGTACAACACGATTATGACAAAAGCCGATCTCCAAAATGAATTAAGTGTAAATAAAGCTAACCACCAGCAGATTTGGAACATTTTCGGAAGAAGGGGGTCGGCAAATTTGTTTCATATTAAGTCTATGAATACCTTTAGACAAACCATCATTCATGGTGGGCATAAAAAAATCTCAGTGTTTCTAGATTCTATTATACATGCAGTTCAATTTTCACAAATTTGACACCTGGGAAATGAACTTTTCAAATCATGAGCAAAGACAAATGGCACTCCCATCATGTGCATGTAAATACTTCCACATCCATTTTTTATTGGCATATAGCAAACATATTTCTTGTTATATTTGATCAAATAATAGACCTGCAGTGTTTCTAGTTTTTAACAATGAGAGTTTTTATTTCCTCAATTTTCCATGTTTTTATGTCAAAAAGTGATGTTTCAAATGTCTCCTGTTCTCAGTTGGACAGTGGTTCAGGTGTTAGTTTGTATGTTGGTTATAAAGAGGAGCCATGGCCCCTCACAGGTATGAAATAAAATCATTGTGTTTTAACTTTTATGTTATAGAAACACTGGGTCAAAACATAGACAAATTTCAAAGTATCAAATTCCAATTTTCACAGTATCTTCCGCATTTTTGTAAAAAATCCTTTTAAGTTTTCATGAATGATGATTAAATTCATTCAAAACTATTCAATAGTAACCCTAAATTATTTTCAAAAAGTTTATTTATCAGTGTTTCTAGTCTAATGGTACTTTTCAATGAAAAATAATTACGGGTATGACATTCAAAATGGCCTAAACTGGAAAAGATATGTGGGTTGTGTTAAAATCCATTTAGGTTCAGGTATTAGTGTGTATGTTGGTCATAAAGAGGAGCCATGGCCCCTTACAGGTGTGAAATAAAATCATTGTGCTTTAGTTATAATGGTATAGAAACACTGGGTCCATAACATAGACAAATTTCGGAGTATCAAATTCCAATTTTCACAGTATCGTCCGTATTTTTGTCAAAAACCCTTTTAAGTTTTCATGAATGATGCTTGAATTCATTCAAAACTATCCAATGGTAACCCTAAATTATTTTCAACAAGTTTATTTATCAGTGTTTCTAGTATTATGGTATTTTTCAATGAAAAATAATAACGGGTATGACATTCAAAATGGCCTAAACTGGAAAAGATATGTGGGTTCTGTTAAAATACATTTAATTACAAAGTGGTTCAGGTGTTAGTTTATATGTTGGCTATAAAGAGGAGCCATGGCCATTCACAGGTGTGAAATAAAATCATTGTCTTTTAATTATTATGTTATAGAAACACTGGGTCATAACATAGACAAACTTTAAAGTATCAAATTCTAATTTTTACAGTATTTTCCGCATTATTTTCATGAGTGATAATTGAATTCATTCAAAACTATCCAATGGTAACACTAAATTATTTTCAATGAAAAATAATTACGGGTATGACATTCAAAATGGCCTAAACTTGAAAAGATATGTGGGTTGTGTTAAAATCCATTTAAATAAAAAGTGGTTCAGGTGTTAGTTTGTATGTTGGTTATAAAGAGGAGCCATGGCCGTTTTTTTTTAAAAATACACGTGCGTTTGAGGTATTCAGTCGATATCTATTGTAACCTATTAGGGCCACAACAACAATAAATACCTGTATACATACTATACAGTAACGCACAACGACCCTGGGAACGAGATTCGCCGAGTTTAAAACCGTGTTTAGTTAAACTAAACAAATACACGAACTGTATGCCTTGAATGATTACTCAACCGTGCCCGCTGTAAGCTGCCGAGCATATTGTGTAGTATTAAAAATACACGTGCGTTTGAGGTATTCAGTCGATATCTATTGTAACCTATTAGGGCCACAACAACAATAAATACCTGTATACATACTATACAGTAACGCACAACGACCCTGGGAACGAGATTCGCCGAGTTTAAAACCGTGTTTAGTTAAACACGTTGTTTAAAAGATAAACTCGCGTTTTAGTTAAACACGCGTTTAGTTAGACACGATTTTAAGCTAAAACCGTGTTTAGTACGAGAATACGGCCCATATAGAATCTATGCTTGTTGACAAAGAAAAACAGCGTCGGAAGTTTAAACAACTTAAAGACATTTGTGAGCAGTTTAACATAGATGTTATTGGTTCAAAGATAAGGAAGGATTTCTTTATAAATCCACTTCTAGACCTCATTTTGGCATGCAAATGTACATAGGAAGGAAACCAAAACAGTTGGTTTTTTTTGCTCCTGGTAAAGTCAAAAGAGAAAAAGATGCAAAAGAGAGTGTAAAAAGAACTTGTGTATGGTAAACATGGCCGTATTCTCGTACGTAGTTAAACACGATTTTAAGCTAAACACGCGTCTAACTTTGACTTTAGACACGGCGTTTAACTAAACGCAATTCTCGTCTAACTCGCCGAAATGTGTCTAACATTAAACACGGGTATGGGGTAGTTTAATAAGAGAATTATTTTGCTTGTCAACATAATTCTGATTTGCTCGTGCGACAGGGTTGCCAGTGCGTTTTTGTTCACGGCTTTTCAGATGGCCTTTGTTTGTTTTCTCCTTGGACCAATCCTAAGTTAGGATTTGCGTAGCCCGCGAGTTTCGCTTTGTTGTTCAGTCGCGCGTTTCTGGCTTTGCGCAGCCCCCTTTTCCTTGTTTCTCCTTTTACTGGTCATATCGTTTTTCCGCATCATACTAGAAGGTTTATCAAAAATTTCCCACCTTCCCACCCTTGCTACAAATACCTGTCAGGTTGGCAGTTTGGTACACACCTTTTTGATCACCAGAATCACAAAATCATTCTTTTTGTTCATTTTTTATTGATTTTTCAGAGATCAATACATTTTACAAAATTTATTAATAATGTTGGCCTCATAACGTCAAGTTAAGTTCCTCTTAGATTTTTCTATTTCTAGGGAAGAACTTGGGTTAGATTCTCTTTCTACCTTGGGAAAACTTGTCTCGGAGGATTATGAATTCTTACTATGAATACATTTGGAAAATGAATAAATTTAATAATTATGACCTCATAATGTCAAGTTAGGTTCCTCTTAGAATTGTTCTTTTCTAGAGAAGAACTTGGGTTAGATCGCTTTCTTCCTTGGTAAAACTTGATTAAAATTTCCATTTGTGATGTCAATCAATGAGTTTTTTACAATTGTTATCTATGGACAACAATTGAAGTACATTTGAAATGTGCAGATATGTGTCACTACGAACTTTCATTTTTATAGACACATCTGCCAACAACAATTGATGTACACTTGAAATGTACAGATATGTGTCACTAAGAACTTTCATATTTATAGACACATCTGCCAACAACAATTGAAGTACATTTAAAATGTGCTAATATGTGTCAAGAACTTTTAAATTTAAAGACACATTTGTTTATGTTTATTAATAATGTTGGCCTCATAATGTCAAGTTAAGTTCCTCTTAGATTTTTCTATTTCTATAGCCTAGGACATGTAACCAAAAAAAGGGGTGTACCTAGACAAAATTGCAACATAAACCATTTTTGATGTAATTGTTTCAAAATGCTCTTCCGAACATTATATTAAAAATCGATAAAATCTGAAGTTGGGGAAAAAATGCTAATTTGCATAACAATATATTTGTATATTTAACCATATTAGTCGGGTATATACAGGGGTTACCGTGCAACCCCACCACCCAGGACTCCCCCAAACCAACTTTCTTGACTCTTTTCATGGTCCTATAACATATTCAGGATGTTAACAAAAACAATTTCGTGTTATTCAAGATGGCGTCCAAAATGGCCGCCATAACTGGTAAAATTTCATAAAATGACATATAACAATCATAATGCGTGGTAAAAGAAAAGTTTTGATAGTGGGATGTATGTATTAAACCCCTAAGACAATAATACCCTGTATTTTTGCTTTGTTGACATACCTAAATCCAAGATGGCCACTAAAATGGCCGCCAAAATGATGGTCAAAATTCCATAAAATTGCACAATATCAACCAAAATGTATGATAAAAATATAGTTGTAACAATGGGATGTAAGTATTAGACCACTAGTAATTCATGTCAAGTATGTTTGCTTTGTTTACATACTTAACATAAAAAATGGCTGCCAGAACGGGCCCCATAATGGGTCCCAAAATGGCTGCAAAAATGTCAAATTCCATAAAATGGAATAATATCAACCAAAACGTACGATGAAAGTATAGTTTTAACAGTGGGATGTACGTTTCAGACCACTAGTAACTCATATCCAGTATTTTCGCTTTGTAATGACATACCTTTGAATCAAGATGGCTGCCAAAGCCGTTGTAAAAATACTCTATAAGAGTATTATAATAATAATAATAATAATAATAATCAGTATTTATATAGCGCATTTTCCAAAGGGCTGAAAGCGCTGTAATTTTGCAGCACATTCACCAAACAGTATGCTATAAACTGCTAAGCTATTGCTTTTAGATAGGAGACCCACCTCTGTGACAATTTTGATTATGTATGACTTTTCAAAATGGCTGCCAGATGGTTACGTTGATGTTAAATTTTGTTTTTAAATATTGTAAATGCATATACTAATATGACTATGTAATACTAATACCCCTTAATCCATGGGACAGCATTCGCTACATTTCTATGATAAAGCCTAGGGGCTGTATATCTAGTTTAAGTATTTAAAAATATCCAATTAGTTGCAAAAGGTTAAAATAACTGAAAACCAGTATTAGTTTATTATTAGTGTTACATTAGAAATGACCAAATTATTATATATATCTTTTAATCCGTCAAGTAAACGTATTTGTACATGACACGGTGTGATTGAATGAATTTTGACAATGTAATGTTATTAAGATGGCCATCATAATGACAATATAATTAAAATTACCTCAAATGGACAATAAAACTACCTCCAAATGGTCAAAACAATTACCAAGGTGGCAACTACTGATCTTAATATGGTCAGAAATAGCTGATTCGACATCATCCAGTACTATAAACTAAATACCTGTATCTAACTTTCCCAGCAGATCGGTCAGTGATGTTATGGTGTTAATTATTGACTTGAAAAACCTACCTTAGTAATTGAAATATCCATCCAATAGGATCAACAAGCAGTTAAATTTGGCCAAACCAGTATTTATGGCCAACCATATATCGCGTGTTGTATGAATTTATCAATGAACATAATAATCAGAGATACATAGTATCCAATATCCTTTACTTACTGTTATAATATCTGCAATTAACCGGCTATTTCTGACCACATTTTGATCAATTGGTGGCCACCTTGGTAAATATTTTGACCATTTGAAGCGGGAATGTTATTGACCAATTGGAGGTAATTTTAATGGTCATTATGATGGCCATCTTAATAACATTTTATTGTAAAAATGGAGTCTATACCATTCAATCATACCTTGTCATATACTTAAAGAGTATGCAAATACGTTTACTGAGTAGATTAAAAGCTATAGATATAATAATGTATTAATAATGTAACACTAACAATGAACTAATACTGCTCTTAACTTATTTTAACCTTTTGCAGCAATCCGGATATTTTATAAATACTCAAACTAGATAAACAGCCCAAGATTTTATCATATATAATAGTGGATGTTGTCCCATTAGATTTGGGGTATTGGTGTTATACAGTATGGTCATTTACAATACAAAACAATTGATTTATATAGGTCATTTAGCATCAACTTCAACCATCTGGAAGCCATTTTGGAAAGTTATACCGAATCAAAATTGTCACAGAGGGGGGTCTTATACAACTAAAAGCAATAGCTTAGCAGTTAAGAACATAATACTAAATTGTATTTGGCGAATGCGATGCAATAGTATACACTCTTATAGACTATTTTTACATTGACAACGGCCATTATGGCAGCCATTTTGGACTTAAAGTATGTGATTACAAAGCAACAAATCTGGATATGAATTACTAGTGGTCTAATACATACATTTTGGTTGATATCATCCCATTTTATGGATTTTCACAATATTTAGAGCCATTTTGGGGCCATGTTGGTGGCCATTTTGAATTTCAAGTATGTTAACAAAGCCAACATATTGGATATTAGTTTCTAGTGGTCTAACATACATTCCATTGTTAAAACTATACTCTGATCATTCATGTTGGTTGATATATGCCATTTTATGTAATTTTACAATATTTGGCGGCCATCTTGGATTTTGGTATGTTAACAAAGCAAAACTACTGGATATGAGTCTCTAGTTGTCTAATACATACATCCCACTATTACAACTATACTTTCACCACACATTTTGATTGCTATATGTCATTTTATGTAATTTGACCAGTTTTGGCGGCCATTTTGGACGCCATCTTGAATAACACGATTTTTTTGTCGGTAACATCCTGACTATGTGTTGGACCATGAAAAGAGTCTTGAAAGATGGTTTGGGGAAGTCCTGGGTGGTGGGGGTGCACGGTAACCCCTGTATATACCCGACTAATATGGCTTAATGTACCCATATATTGTTATGCAAATTAGCATATTTTCCCCAACTTCAGATTTTATCGATTTTTAATATAATGTTTGGAAGGGCATTTTGAAACAATTACAACAAAAACCATTTATGTTGCAATTTTGTCTAGGTCAAACCGTACATGTCCTAGGCTACTAGGGAAGAACTTGGGTTAGATTCTCTTTCTACCTTATTTATGACATGTATTAAATATACTTCTGGTATGTGGCGGATCAACGCTCACTTCACTTTTTGTTTCCACGTCCAATTACTGTAATCCTGGTGTCTCGCAGCAATGCGTGTTTAACTCAACTCGCGCACTAACTGTATGCCTTGAATGATCACTCATCCGTGCCCGGTGCAAGCTGACGTGCGGATTGCGTAGTCTTTAAAAGTACCGTGTATTTAAGGCATTCGGTCGATATCGATTGTACTCCATTAGGGCCACAATGAATTAAATACCTGTAATACAATCAACGCAGGACCACTCTGGGAACGAGATTTGCAGAGTTTAAAATCGTGTTTTGTTAAACACGTCGTCTAAAGGATGCGTTTAGTTAAACACGGTTTTAAGCTAAAACCGTGTTTAGTACGAGAATACGGCCCACAGTATCCACTAATACATCGGTAAAGGCAAGTGACATAGCATAATGTAATTTCAGAAAAATTGGAAAGGTATATACCTCGGATGAGCTTCACATATTAGTGAAGTATTGAATATTTTGATACCAATGTGTAAGGCAAGCGTGTGCAACCTGCGGCCCGCCAGCCTCTAATCTGCGGCCCGCGAAGCAATCCCAAAATTCCTATTGATACATCGGTTAGTTTTTATGTTGGCTATAAAGAGGAGCCATGGCCATTCACAGGTGTGAAATAAAATCATTGTCTTTTAATTATTATGTTATAGAAACACTGGGTCATAACATAGACAAACTTTAAAGTATCAAATTCTAATTTTTACAGTATTTTCCGCATTATTTTCATGAGTGATGATTGAATTCATTCAAAACTATCCAATGGTAACACTAAATTATTTTCAACAAGTTTATTTATCAGTGTTTCTAGTCTAATGGTACATTTCAATGAAAAATAATTACGGGTATGACATTCAAAATGGCCTAAACTTGAAAAGATATGTGGGTTGTGTTAAAATCCATTTAAATAAAAAGTGGTTCAGGTGTTAGTTTGTATGTTGGTTATAAAGAGGAGCCATGGCCGTTCACAGGTGTGAATCAATTATTGTGTTTCAATTATATGTTATAGAAACACTGGGTCATAACATAGACTAATTTCAGAGTATCAAATTCCAATTTTCACAGTATCTTCTGCATTTTTGTCAAAAACTCTTTTTAAGTTTTCATGAATGATGATTCAATTCATGATTCAATTCATTCAAAACTATCCAATGGTAACATTAAATTGTTTTCAACAAGTTTTTATCAGTGTTTCTAGTCTAATGGTACTTTCAATTAAAAAAATATTTTGTCTTGACATTCAAAATGGCCTAAACTGGAAAAGATATGTGGGTTGTGTTAAAATCCATTTAAATAAAAAGTCAAATTTACAAACAAAAATATAAGTCAATGTGTTTTGATTATTACAATTACAGTGTTTCTAGATTGAAGGGGTACTTGCCATACTAAATAAACTAATTCAGACCGTACTGCATCTAATATTTTGACACTGTTTTAAGGTCAGTGTCAAAAAAAATGATAGGAAGGAATGGTGAGTTTTTAAGTTAATTTCATATCTGCGAGGCATGAAATCCGAACAGCTGTTTACGAAGATATTGACTATAGTACCAGCACCCATTGATGTTTAAAGACATAGGCCCGTATTCTCGTACGTAGTTAAACACGGTTTTAAGCTAAACACGCGTCTAACTTTGACTTTAGACACAGCGTTTAACTAAACGCGATTCTCGTACATTTGTTTTACTTAAACACGCGTCTAACTCACTGAAAAGTGTCTAACTTTAAACATGGGTATGGGGGTAGTTTTAAGGCGCGTTTAACTAAACAAATACACGAACTGTATGCCTTGAATGATTACTCAACCGTGCCCGCTGTAAGCTGCCGAGCATATTGTGTAGTATTAAAAATACACGTGCGTTTGAGGTATTCAGTCGATATCTATTGTAACCTATTAGGGCCACAACAACAATAAATACCTGTATATATACTATACAGTAACGCACAACGACCCTGGGAACGAGATTCGCCGAGTTTAAAACCGTGTTTAGTTAAACACGTTGTTTAAAAGATAAACTCGCGTTTTAGTTAAACACGCGTTTAGTTAGACACGACTTTAAGCTAAAACCGTGTTTAGTACGAGAATACGGCCCATATAGAATCTATGCTTGTTGACAAAGAAATACAGCGTCGGAAGTTTAAACAACTTAAAGACATTTGTGAGCAGTTTAACATAGATGTTATTGGTTCAAAGATAAGGAAGGATTTCTTTATAAATCCACTTCTAGACCTCATTTTGGCATGCAAATGTACATAGGAAGGAAACCAAAACAGTTGTTTTTTTTGCTCCTGGTAAAGTCAAAAGAGAAAAAGAGGCAAAAGAGAGTGTAAAAAGAACTTGTGTATGGTAAACATGGCCGTATTCTCGTACGTAGTTAAACACGATTTTAAGCTAAACACGCGTCTAACTTTGACTTTAGACACGGCGTTTAACTAAACGCAATTCTCGTCTAACTCGCCGAAATGTGTCTAACATTAAACACGGGTATGGGGTAGTTTAATGCGTGTTTAACTCAACTCGCGCACCAACTGTATGCCTTGAATGATCACTCATCCGTGCCCGGTGCAAGCTGACGTGCGGATTGCGTAGTCTTTAAATGTACCGTGTATTTAAGGCATTCGGTCGATATTGATTGTACTCCATTAGGGCCACAATGAATTAAATACCTGTAATACAATCAACGCAGGACCACTCTGGGAACGAGATTTGCAGAGTTTAAAATCGTGTTTTGTTAAACACGTCGTCTAAAGGATAAACTCACGTTTAAGTTAGACATGCGTTTAGTTAAACACGGTTTTAAGCTAAAACCGTGTTTAGTACGAAAATACGGCCCACAGTATCCACTAATACATCGGTAAAGGCAAGTGACATAGCATAATGTAATTTCAGAAAAATTGGAAAGGTATATACCTCGGATGAGCTTCACATATTAGTGAAGTATTGAATATTTTGATACCAATGTGTATGCCTAAGGTATGTGTAGTGTGAAATCCGTTGACACAACCATCTATAAAACAATGATGAATCAATATGAAGTACCTATCCCATGAAGAGAAAAAAGTGCAGTTATGAAAATTATAGGCCTACAGTTGAACTGCTGCTGTAAATCACATTTGCTATGATGAGTTAGGTTTTAGAATATATTGTAAAATGATCGATTAAGATTGGGTTTGGTATGTTTTGATGAACAACAGCATGTGTTGTAAAATCATCTTTTTGTATAATTCTGAAATTACCTAGAAACACTGTAAAGGAGCGTGGCATTATAATAATGCTTTAACTATGTATAAAATGATAACTTCAGAAAGTTTTATTGAAGTTCGTGAAAAGTTCTATTCCATGGAGAGCTTTTAAGGCGTGTAGACAGGGAAACTAGTTCTTATAAGCATTAAAATACTTCTTTTTTTTTTTAAACATTTTGTTCTCCAAACAAATAGAACCACCCATACCTTATTTAAAGTATTAAGAAGATAACTTTATTGACACTCTTTTTCAAAATAATAGTTTGAAATCTGCAAGTAGTTAGGAATGGCAAAACAATTAATTCAAAAACGTTCATATGCAAATTGGAGAAAATGGGGAATTTATAAGATTCTTTATGATTTTTTTCTTCTTAAAGTAGAAACACTGTAATTTGTTTAGCACACCAGGAGAAGAAACAGTTTATAATAGAAATGTCACAGACCCAATATTGGTGAATTTTGATGGCCCCGAATTCTATTGAGCATAATATGGGCCTTATCTAGAATTGCTAAAATAGGAGCATATGCCCCAAACAACATTAACATTGTTGGGAGTGTTTTTATTTTACAGAAGCTAGAACTCAATGGTTTTATTTTTGCTTACATGGGGCCAAGGGGTGTTAGTTGTGATTACAATGCAAATTTATTTTGAAACCGCTGTCCAACTGAAAAACTGAACATCAAAAAAATCATCTTTTTGGTGAAAAATACCTCGTAAATTGGAAAAACTATCATAATTTTCTCTAAGAATAGAAACACTTATGCTTAGTTTATACTGTATTTATAAAGAGGACTCTATCAATAACTTATCATTGGAAAATCACTTTGAAAACTTTAACTTGTAAGCAATGGCAATGTCATTTATCAAATAACATGTATTTTGAAGTAAGGAAAAAAAGGTGAAATTACGCAATTTTTGTGATAATTTTTTTCTCTAAAATTAGAAACACTGTGATTTTTTTTAGCTCACTGGAAGAATGAGACTATCATAGGGATGCCACATACCCAATATGAGTGCATTTTGCCGACCCCCTTCTTCCGCCAACCTGCTGGTCCTTATCTTTATTGACACTTAAACACACTTTTGCATGGTCGAAGCTGTGGCTTCCAGAATTTAACGCAGCGTTGTTCTAAGGATAAGAGCAGCCATACACTACCAATATTCCCTAACTGGTATTTTTCCTGCAGGAAGTGTCCAGCCAAAGGACCTAGGTATTACAGTAAGTAATACACTCACCCCAAATTTACATGTAAATAATATTATTAAGAAGGCTCCGGCGCTGTTTTCCAGACTAAACGAGAACAAACTAACGACGCTATATCGTTCCATTATTCGTCCAGGGCTGGAATATGAATCCACAGCTTGGAGCCCTCAAACAAAACAGAACACTTAGAAATTTGAGAGGGTGCAGACAAAATGTTTACGACTTTTTAAATCAGACATTCAAATGGAATATCCTCGAGAGGAGAGAAAGGACATATCTTATCGACACCTACACATTTATGCATGGACATTATAAAACAGACGCGAGTGTGTGGGGGAGTGAGAAGAACTTAATCTCACTCCCCCACACACATGTAAGAGGTAATTCCAATAAAAATTCCATTAAAATGGAAAGTTGGCGGTCAAAAGGAAATTGCGATATAAGGCAAATAGAAAGAGCAAAAATAGCAACATTTGTAAATACGGCTTTTAGTTGCTAAAATTATGTGGCAGAAGAAGCAAGCGCATAGATGATAATTGTGCAAGATTCTTGCATGGCATTACTAGAAAGCAAAATAAATTACAGCCATAGTTTAGTGATAAACACGGTTTTAACATTCAATTTAAGTTTTAATATATGTCATATGTATTCAATTTATTTGATCAATACATAAATAAATGTAGAAATAAATAAATGAGTATTTTTTTTAAAATACTTTTAAATAAATAGTTGAATCATTTTGTTAATAAATAATAATATAAATCGAAAATTACATTTTTAATCGAAAATAAATGAATCAATAAACTAATGAATCAATACATAAATACACGCATATTAAAAATTAAAATATTAAAAATTACTTATAAAATAAAGAAATTAAAACAAATAAACATGAGAAAACATTAATAAATAAAAAATGATTAAATAAATAAATGAATAATTATGTAGATAATTAATAATATAAAAAGTAAATAAGTAAATATAGAAATATACAAATGAATAAATTTTACATTCAATTTAAGTTTTAAATATGTCATATATATTCAATTAATTTGATTAGAATTATGTTCAATTTAATATGGCCAATATTCGTTAGTAAAACTATGGTTGAAGTAGAATTTATTTGTTTATTATAGAAAAAATTCCATTGAAATGGAATGGGGGCGATCCAAGAGAAAGAATCATGTTTTGTAACCATTTTCTGAAGCATCTGTTCATTCTGTAGTGTTGCATACCAAAATACCAGGGATATGGTGTATGTATCTTTCAAACCAAAAAACACCCCAAATCAAAACACAACAGTCTAAAAATAGTACAGGAAACCAATAAAGTTGATGTTTGTGCATGGAGGGGGGAGGTACCATCTGAAGAACAATCTAGGTATATATGACATCCGCAACTCATTAAAGTCCCAACTAAAAAATCCTCGGTTTCCCATGGAAATGGAGTGATCACCAGAACATGATGTGTACAGAGTAATTTGTAGTGACAGTTCACCATATCATTATGTAATGCAGTGCTACCCAACAAGGACACATACGGTAGGTTTATTCTACAGCAAGCACTATTTTTTCGCGGCATTTAATGTTCGTGATGCAGAAGAACCCACATTTTTCATCATGAAATGTTTACAAATGTACACCTTTCTAATAATGTCTAATAAGAATACTAAAAGCTTGTGAGCATGACAATTTCACCAATCCTAGCCAGTCGCGAAATTTTTCATGCACATAGATATTTCATGCAAACCATGACCATGTTTTATGACACAATTGACACTCTGAGCTTTTCAGTAGTATCTGAGACCACAATTGTAATGTGTATAACATCTGGACAGTTGGGAGATTTCTCTTTAGTCAAACAAGATAAGCTATTATGTCTCTCTGTTGGGAGTCTAATAACATCTCTCTGATTGAATCATCAAGGCTAAACAAATATAGCTTTGACTCCATCACAGACTGCAGGACTGTTAAAATAAACTGCATAGGTACATGTAATTTACAAAGACTGCAAAATAATTTAGACAATTTTCCATATACTAAAAACAAAATGGCAGCCTCCATGTATATGTAGAAAGACCTAAATGTCCAAGAATATGCAATCTGATGCTATAAGGTTGGCGGTTGCCCCGCCAACCAAAAAGCTATTTAAAAGACGTACAAGGACACAGCTTACAGGGCACTTCTACTGAAACAGAGTGGTTGACCCATGGAACCGTCTATACCAGTCGACCGTGTCTGCACCAACTGTGGCTACCTTCAAAAAGAACCTGAGAGTCCTTCATTAAAGGATCGAAGGACTTACCTACCACGTATACCAAGTATTAAGTATACCAACAAACCAGCCGCCAACAGCCGAGGCTAGTATTCAGTGTTGTACCCCCCCCCCCCCCCCCCCCCCCCCCCCCCCAGTACTGGCGGTTTTTGGCTGTAACACACACTGTACATAATTGAGATAAATAGGGGAACGAGGCTAACAAGGATTCTCAGAAATAACTGCCTGTCACAATACGGACAATGCGTTAGCGTAATGATGTGATTTAATTTCTGTACAACATCTGTCTTCAAATACACAATTTGAATTCAAGAAAAATGTTTTAATGTGTGGTGACTCATGTAGTTCCTCCATTTTGTTTTTACTCAGCACGAAAACAATAAAATAAAAATTACAATTTTGATTAATAAGGACTAAAAAACAAACAAAAAACACCACCCAAACATTGAATGTACGGTTTTCAAGCGGTCAACGTGATAAAGGTTTATAGGACTAGACTGATAAGCTGTACTTGGTTCCATACAATCCGGTAACAATTATGTAATAATTTCTATTATACATAGCACCAAAAGTCTCGGACCAGGTGCTTTGAGGTTGGCTAATTCAAAATATATAATCGGTACCAAAAATCTGAGATATATATTAAATGAGCAAATTTCTTCCTCGCAGTTTGATACCTCATTCAACAAAATCGAATGGTTACTTTTAAAGTTATGGCGATTTCAATGACCGCGCATAACAAAAGCAAAGTTATAGGTATAGGAAAATCATTGATTTATGTGTGATAGCGCAGTAAAAATGTGTGTGTAAACACTCACAGCTAATCAGCAAAAGAGCTAGTCACACCCTTTATACCGCAATCACTCCAGACCCATTCCTCAGTTATGACAGTAATCACACACACACAAATCAATGATTTCCTATACAGGGTGAGTCAAAAAGACTGCAATAGTGGAAAGAAGCCATTTTGTTTTCAAAACCAAAATGAATTTTAAAACTTTTTAA
Organism: Ophiura sarsii; assembly: GCA_035610835.1. Lineage (NCBI taxonomy): Eukaryota > Metazoa > Echinodermata > Ophiuroidea > Amphilepidida > Ophiuridae > Ophiura > Ophiura sarsii. The sequence continues at coordinate 96,889,803 of CM069442.1, forward strand.
ACGTTGCAAGAATGCTGTATTTAATCCTATCTTTGTGTGAAAAAATGAAGTCGATCGCATTTTTCGTTTGTATTTGGTGACCCTCTTTGCTGCACAACCAAATTTACCTGTTTGTCCACGAGCACAGTGATTTTCATTTGAAATGGCACACATTGCATTTTCATATTTGAATAACCCGCCAACAAAAAAATGGAAAATTTCCAGTTTTTTATTAAAATGTAGAACATTATATACGCTTTCATTGCATGGGTACGATTATAATTGATTATGCTAACTCACATGTAAATAAGAAAGGATGCATCAAATTCCAATAACATCACAAATGAACTCAAGTTTCCAAATTTGAATGAGAGACACAGTTTGCGATCTGATGCATATTTTGGGTATCTCGTGGACAAACGTGTAAAATGGGTGCACTGGTCAAAAGGTTCACCAAAGACAAACGGAAAATGCGATCGACTTCATTTTTTCACACAAAGTTAGGATTAAATACATCATTCTTGCAACGTTTAAAAAGTTTTAAAATTCATTTTGGTTTTGAAAACAAAATGGCTTCTTTCCACTATTGCAGTCTTTTTGACTCACCCTGTACCTAAGTGCAACTTTGCTGTTGTTTAAATAGAAGATGTCTCCTTTTGCAACATTTGTTTTCTCATTTCCCAAAATTAATGCCCACTTCCCAGACACACTAATGGTCTGTTCCAGGTCTTCATACTCCTGTCGCTGCGGATTGGCTGATGTCGACGGTTTCTTTTTGTATTGGCGCACGAGTTGAAGCAATGTCAACTTTAATATATCCGCCGACTTTGGCCGATGCGCAACGACCCGAGTATGAACGGAGCTTTGGGCTATTTCATTTAAAGGTAGATGTTCCTATTTTCAACTTAAAGTTTTCTATTCTACATGAAAGGTCATCCTTAAAAACGTTGTGTCCCAAAATTTGAGATGCATATAGCTCTAATGGTTCTTATTTTAGACGCACAAGATGCTGTGAACTGTACCCATTGAGTAGTACACAAACTATATCGGTGGTAACCACCATTCGCGGTATTATTCAACGCTATTTCGTCGATTTCTCTGTCATTATACCAACTTAGGCCGTCAAATTTAAGTATGATGATGAGAAAAATACGAGCTTTCATATGATATGAAAATCTCCGTATGTTTGAAATAATTTTGTGTTACGAAAATGTGATCGGGTCATCTACCTTTAAATCCATTCACCACAAATGAATGGAAGACATGACCCTAATCTTCCGTACAGGAAATGTGAATTTCAAATGGGGTTACTTGCATGGGCGATTGATTATGTCTACCGTATGGACAGTGGCGTAACTAGACTTTTTCATTTGGGGGGGGGGGGGGGGGGGGGGGGGGGGGGGGGTGGGGGTGGGGGGGGGGGGGAAGGGACAGTGAACAAAGAATATTTCATTTTGGGAAGACATGCGCGGGTAGCGCGCGAAATTTTTTCATATGTGTACTTTTGACCATCATAATTCCATGATTCCTTTCGTCAAATGAACCGACAGTGCCAATCTCAACCGACACGACGTCATTATTGGGGGGATTTGGTGTGTACTTTTTTTGTAAATTTCATTTACAGCTTTACTTGATTTCATTTGGGGGGGGGGGCAAGGGTTCCAAGTGAGGGGGGCTCCCGTCCCCCCCCCCCCCCCCCCGCTGGTTACGCCACTGCGTATGGATTATAACTTGAATATCCCATTGAAGATAATAGAATAGAAAACGTTGAACTTACCCTGTCTTTTTGACGAATGTGATTCTGTCAGCATGCATTGCGTTAGCTTTAACAAATTGTAAACATGTATCGCTCATCCAAGTGTCCATGGCTGAGTCAATCACAGCTTTATCTGGATCTAATTATGTAAAATACACAGTTAAAAAGCATTGTTTAAAACAAACACTGTTAACATAATACAGCGTGTTCCAGAAAACCTGCAACTTATTTTGGAGCCTGAACTCCAGTGTAACAGTAACACCACATATCTTGATCATATTGGAACAATCTGGAAACTTTAGAATCTCATCTTTTCGTCAATGGATCAAAGCACTGGTGTTCAAATCACGCGATTAAAAACAGGTATGTCGAAAATCTATCCAGCCAATTTCATTATGATCGGCCTAAGCTCTTCATAGTTGTGTGTTGTAACGTGAATTTTAGGGGAATTACTCATCGCGTGGCAGAGGGTTTGTGAAAGTTAAAACCACTCAAGCAGAACAAATCCCGGTTGATTTGCGGATTAAAAATCAAATGTATCTCCAAATTTCACCCACAAAAGTATGCAAATAATAAATAGTTATACAAGTGATGTGAAAAGTTGAGATATGGCGACAAAAAAAATAAACCATGTCCTATGGACGGATATATATCTCAGATAGGGTTGGTAGTTTCACAGATTTTTTAAATTGATCATTTCGACCAAAATTGAAATATTCCATCTTTACCAGAAAGTCTGTAAATGTCCGATTTCAAATTTTCAATTCTTATGAAAGCTGGGGCGTTTGCGCAGGGTCAATATCAATCGAATTCATACCGTAATAAAGCATATTGCCGGCCCTCGGTACAGTTAATTCTGATACCACCCTGTATGGGCAGCTAAGAGGAGCAGACATCTGCACTATGTGACGAGGCGAACCGGACTGATGAAGGGTAAACATGAAATGATGTTTCAAATCATGTAACTTATTTTAGAAAATAAACAGGTTCAACTTATTATTGAGGTATATGAAATGAGAGAATGAGCGTCATACACTCTCAGCAAAAATGGTTCGGAAGGGTTCTTTGAGTAAGCTCGGGGTTCGATAGTAGAACCTTCTGCACTCAAGGAACCTTTAATGGTTCTAAGAAGGATACAAAATGGTTCCAAACCCAGAATGAAAGGTTCTTCCTGAGTCAATGGTTCCTTATAGAACCCTAAAATACGAACTATTTGACACACGGGTACATGTGCATCGGCATGGAAAGTAGATTTCGTAAGGATTTATATATCCATTTTATTAAATGATTAATTCAAGACGTCACTCACTTAGTGATTGTTCACAAACCAGATACATGCATTATATTAGTTATATAAACTAGAAAAGTATGCAAACAGCAAAATAAAATGGTGCTTGAAACAATCTATTTCTAAATATTTCTGAAGAATCCTAAGGGTTCTATAATAACAAAACTGAAGAACCTTTTTGGTTCTTTAAAGAACCTTTCAAGAGGGTTCTTTAACCCTGAAGAACCCTCAGGGTTCCATATAGAGGACAAAACTGAAGAACCTATTTTTGGTTCTTTAACGAACCTTTCAAGAGGGTTCTTTAACCCTGAAGAACCCTTAGGGTTCCATATAGAGGACAAAACTGAAGAACCTTTTTTGGTTCTTTAAAGAACCTTTCAAGAGGGTTCTTCAATGAAATGGTTCTTGGGAAGAACCCATGAGGGTTCCATATGGAGGACAACGTGAGGAACCATTTATGGTTCTAAGTTGAACCTTTTTGGCTTGAGAGTGTAGTAGTTGTTTGAATAAAATATCTATAATGTTTGTTTATAGTATTTTTTTAATTTCAAGATTAGTAATGCACATTCATAGAGCTCTAAAACAAAAAGGATATTATTCTTCGAATGATTGAGGCAAATCTTTGTTAAAACTTGAACCAGTGTTTCAATAAACTTTGATGTTTTCATTTAATATATGACACAAAAAGGTTTGAGATGAGATGAGGCTTTTTATGCAGAAGATATAGCGATGCGAGGTAGTGCAACTATAACTCATCAATCGGTTCAACTGAAATGGATTTCGACGTATCTTTCTCGTATTTCTTAACCCTTAGAACCCGAAAGGCACCAAAACAGACCTTGTGAACGGGGTGCACACATTGATCATATGATTTTGACTGATCATATGACTTTCAAATCACGTGATGTTTACCCGATGTCAGATGCCTTGTTTCCACAGGTTTACGTTGTGTTTTGATGTCATTTGCTGAAGAAAACTGTCAAAAATAGCACGAAATGGGATGAATATGTTTGCGCAGATCATCTCAGGTATACAGTAATGCATTGTAGTACGGTTATGAATAGCAATTTTGGCGAAAAAACAGAATAAAACTGATATAAACTGATGCTTTATTATGAATACATATTATTACGATGATAGAGGGGCAGTATATCACAATGTAACGATCAATCAGAGGGTGTAAGATATGGAAATCACTTAATATAGAATTATCCTTTATTCGTGAAAATAAGTCAGGGTGGCGCGACAGACTCGCACTAATAACTCAGGGTTCAAAGGGTTTTAAACCGATTTAACAATTATGATTATTTATCGTAAGGTTATCGTTGAGATTCTAACGTCTCCAGAATGTATAAATAATATGATAGTAGGCCTAATCCATGGTGTAAACGGAAAACTTGAATACTAGAGCTTCTTCAACATTAAATTGAAGGTTCGAATCATGAGGCGGGCTTGCGCCAACAGCACAATCATTTCCCTTCAAATCGGTTATTTTTGCTTTATCTCTCTTTACACATCTGTAATTCAAAAACCAATTGAATATTCTAACGTTTCCAAAATGTATATATGTGATTGTATTTCACGGTGTAAAAGTGAAACACGGGCGCCGTCAAAATAAGTTGCAGGTTACTGGGACACGCTGTATGACTAGAGATATTCTTTCACCGCTATGAATATTTTTCGATTAATACACGATTATGCAACAAGGCATTTTTTTTATAACACAGATATATATATATTATATAATATATTTCAAAATAAAATGAAAAGAAGATAAATTAGTCTTAATTACTAAGACGGAACCCTTTTTTTTTTCTTCAAAAGGATGGGAGTTGTGCATAGGCTTACATGTTGCATTTCGTCAACACAATACCTTGAGATACCACCCACGGGATAGGCCCCCTATACTTTTACATGTTAAAGGGGTGTTAGAAAACGTCGATTTTCTAGCTTATAAAGCGACTGGATTTTTCAACTTTACATTTTTTCATCAAGTTTATGATATTTGTGATCATTGAAGTACAACATTTATATAGGGTAATCCTGGAAGTTCCGAGAAATAAGCCCCCGATTCTGGACAGCTGGCGAATCGCTCTCATAATATCATCAACAAATTGAGTAGTGTTGACAGAACATTTTCAGTCAAAATCACACAAAAAACTGCAAAATGTACTGAAAAGATCTCTTTTTGCACTGTGGTAATAGGTATTAGTCCTAAAAGCAGGATTATATTCCAACTTTAATCATTTGAGGGCAATAAATACCTTTCCTAATGAGTACCTTCATAAATCCGATTAGTATTACAAATGGACCCACTTCAGTCCAGAACCCATTCGACCTGATCGCTATCCCATCGTCTTTTGTATAGCATCATTATGGCGCGTGGTACCAAATTGCCATACAATCACATCGCCCTCGAATTCAATTCAATTCATTGTCACTTTTTTGTTTTTTTTTGTTTTTTTGTTTTTTGTTTTGATTATCCCTTATTAATGTTGTAACTCACCGTATGTAATAATATTATAATAATATTTCATTTCGTAATGTGTACATTATCAGTACACTGCAAAAAACTCTGGTGTTAGTTACTGTTGAACAGTGAAATATGTTATTTGCATGCATTTTATTTAAAAGTACTTCAACTTATCTAACATTAATATGTTAACACCAGAAGGTGTAAATTAAACCCAAGGGATTGGACCCGTATTAACTCCAAGAGAGATTAAATTAACACCCTACAGTGTTACTGCTTTACACCACCTCAGTGTCAAAAGTTAACACCACAAGTGGTGTTATTATATTTTAACACCAGAGGGTGTTAAATTAACACCGTAGAGAGTGGACCTGTAATAGTATTAACTCCAGACGAGTGTTAACAATAACACCCATGGTGTTATTATTAACACCCTAGTTTTTGCAGTGTATGCCTCTACAACATGTATCCGAATTTGTTACGTTTAAATGATTTATTAGGGTGGCCAAATATATTTGCGAGCTCTGCTCTGACTTTGGTCAGCCCACCAATGTATTTACTAAAATTATTGTATAATGTATTATTAGAGAATAAAACTAAAACTAAAACTGAAACTGAAACTGACTGGGCCACAGATGGTCAGATTGAGAGAAAAGCCGAAATGCCGGTGGCAAGGACTGTACAATCATTATAGCGGTGTGAAATCTTGATTATATTAGTGATAATATTATCTGTTGTATACCGATATAGACTAACGGTGACATATTTAAGCGATAAAAATAATATATACTTTACTGACCACAATCAAGTGATTATTGTTTAATTGTGACGTACAGAGATAAAAATAATGTATGATGTTTATACCCTGTCTAGAATAGCCATAAGGGGATATTGTCATCATGCAATGTGTAGTGGGGTGTTCGTATGGAGGGTGTGTGTTTCCTTTTGGTTATACATTTTGGTTAGGTTCGGCCTGTTCAGTGCTCTCATATGAAAAGTCA